>JACTOM010000003.1:1744865-1857819 GCA_015832385.1 Elymnias hypermnestra | reverse complement strand
AGGGGTTCTTCCGACTCCTACTCCTCCTATACCTAACACGGAGCGAGCGCCTAATCTTCTACGGGAGCTGCACGGCCGTCTGCCACGAGTGCTGTCCAGCTACCTAGAACCTGCCGCCGACGGGAGCTGCACCACGGACTAGACAGGGCAGTGAAGATTGAGCCCTTAAGACTCCTCGTGCTGTGTGATCCGTAGACCTACGACCCGCTAGCCTACCTATCTACTGCAGTTTTAGTTAATGCTAACTACCTACCTACTGTAAACTTTTACCGCATCAACTAAATTAAAATGCGACACTGTTCCTAGTTTATATAAACAACCTTTGTCAACTGCAGATTCCACATTGTAAAATAGCGTCAAATGCTGATGATACAGTATTGATGGTAACGGATTTGATTTGGGAAAATGCATTGCATTGCTGAATATGCACTGTCTCGGATTGGCTTTATGCAAACAGACTCAAGTTTAAACAAAAGTAAAACTAAGTTTCTCACTTTTTCCCTGTCTGCTAGCTCTCAGCCTCCGGCCGATAAATGTATCATAAAAGCTCATAGCTGTGGCACACAAGACATTGGCTTTTCTTGCTCTTGTCCAGTTATTGCATATGATACAAATGTAAAATATTTATGTCTCCAGATCGACAGTATTTTATCATGGAAATTACATGTATCAGAAAAAACATCTAAAGTTAGAAAAGTAATATACATTTTCAAGAAATTAAGGTCCGCTGCTTCTGAGCCTACGCTTGTGTCAGTATATTATGCACTAGTACAGTCGCTCATCAGTTACAGCATATCAGTCTGGGGTGGAATGCAGTAAACGTCCTTAGTTCAACTTGAAAGAGTCCGAAGGACCATACTCAAGATTATTGCAAAAAAGCCATTTAGATATCCAACCAAAAATCTTTATAAAGAATGCAAAGTATTAACAGTTCGGCAACTCTTTGTACTCTAGTCAGTCTTATGTAAACATAAAATACTAAAAGTTTCGGATCTCCAATTAAAAAGAAATCTTAATTTGACTTTTTCAACAGAAAAACATAAGAGCAAACTGGCTGAGAGACATTTTTACATTATGAGTACAAGGCTTTACAGAATAGCGCAATCCAATTTAAATATATATTCACTAAATAGCAAGGATTGCAAGAAACGTGTCAAGGAATGGTTACTTCATCTCGATTATACTGATACAGAAAATTTGTTGGTATTTAAATAATAATAATATGTAGGCTTCAGCGTAATATAGGTAAATGGAACACATTAGACTCTTCTGCTGTTTACATACACACACACACACCATACGTGCGCGCGCGCACCCACACAAATATACACACATACACATATAGAAACAAATGCACGTACACATACAGCTGTTTGTTTATTCTTCTTCTATAAATGTAATTTTAAAGTTCTCTGTTTTTTTTTTACTTAATTAGTTGTTTACATATTGCCGAGTCTAATATTTGTTCTATACATTTTGCGGAGGGCGCTGTCGCACAGGAATTCACCTAGATTAGGGACAAATGTTTCATAAATTTATTTGTAAACTTAGACTTTAAGGCTCATGTACTTGTATTTATGTGAATCTTGTATATATTTTTGTTTAATAAAAAAAAATATTAAAAAATTATTATTAAATTATTATGAACTAACCATTAAAAGCATGATTCTTTTAAAAAATACTTCAAGCTCTTTTAACGGTTTAATTTTTTCATATTTTTAATTATTAATATCTTTAACACCAGTACAAATATGAAAAGATTTATTATTACAGAGTTTCAAATTTTTATTTAGTTTTCATAGGTTAATAAATAAATAAATAATATATATAAATAATAATATATAAATAAATTTGCACTTGTGTGAAATACGATTGTAAACGTAAATTGCGATGTAAACTATAAGTGTACTGAATTTATAAAGACCGAAAATGTAGTCACGCTGTTAAAATACGAAATAATAATGTTTTAAGTTAAGTTATGTTTAAATTAGTAGAGTAAGTAGCAGCCCATTAACGTCCCACTGCTGGGCACAGGCCTCCTCAACTTTATGAGAGAGGGTTATTAGAGCATAGACCCACCACGCTGCTCCACTGCGGATTGGCATAGTATTATTATTAAAATTTGGCGGTGTGATCCACCCCCGTGCCTCGGAGAGCACGTTAAGCCGTCCTGCGTCTGATCTCTCTCCGATCGTGTTGGATCACCGTCTCATTGGACTATGAGAGTGAAGGAATAGAGAGTGCACTTGTGTACCATGCCTGCCAATCCGCAGTGGAGCAGCGTGGTGGGTCTATGCTCTAAAAACCCTCACTCCCCGGAGTGAGGAGGCCTGTGCCCAGCAGTGGGTCGTTAAAGGGCTGCTACTTACTACTACTACATGTTTAAATTAACAACTTTTCAGTGTCGTTAACATAGAGGCATTCCATATAATTGTAAGTTTGTGATAATTTTCATGTATTCATATATTTCAATAAAATCTTATCGTTTTTTATATTTTTATTTAAGCCATCAGACATTCTTGCTTCATCAAAAAATATTATTAATATAAATTACAATAAGGTGTTTAAACAAATTCACTTCTTCATCATTTAATATCGTAAATAAAGAAGCTGTCTAAACGTTACGACCCTGAGCTACATGTTTATTTTCTCTGTTTATAAATACGTATTGAAAATAGGAAATGTAAAAGCCTCATGGAAATATTTTCAGATTTTTCGTATATCTAAATCTCATGAACTTTTTATATAAATATAGATCGCAAAAGATTCAATAATTGGTTTAAAACGCTTATGGCTTTTTTGTAAAAATTTATTTCCACAGCCATCCTAAGTTGCCTAATTAAAACTTGTTTTTAGTTTTGTGTAAAACGTGTTCATATACTAATTATATACTCGCATTTTATTGAAAAGCTGTTAACTTAGGCAATATATGAAATTTTAAGTCTATTTAAAAAATCAAATTCATTTTAAAGCTCCTATACGCGTGGGATATTCTCCTAGTTATGATGCTTTCATAGTGTAATGCTGCCAGTATTCCATTCGTTAGCAGAATTCCTTCTTTAATCATCTTGGCTTCAATTGTCAGCAAGACAAATTAAAAGAAATATATACTTTCGAGGGTAGGACTTCGGCCGTCACCTTACCGGCAACGACATTGCACCAAGCAAAAAAATATAGATACAAGGCTGAATATAAACCATTAAGAAATAATTAAAATCCTTTTATTAACGTAATACCGTCTCACAGTTTGTCACGACTACAATCAAATGATATTACACTGGAGTGTTAATATATCAGGAATAAAAGGTGTACATAGAACTCGTTTTAAGAAATAGATCATTACTTATCAATGTTATAGAGCGTAAATCGTGTTCAATACTAATATTTAATCGAAGGATTAAAAAAAAATTGTAATGGAAATCACAAAAGCACTCATCTACAAATTACAAACGCGTGCATAATCTGTATTTTAATACAATTTTAATACCGGAATTACTAATGCATTTCCATTATATTTATTTTACAGTAAGTTATGTTATCATTTCTTAATTTAAATAAAGTCGCTTCCGACGTTTATAAATTTGAATGCTATTTTCAGCAATAGATGGCGCGATTCAAGAGGAAGGTTAATATATTATAATACACACATATTACAGTACAGTAATGCTGAGAAATTAAAGAAAATATGATGGATGTGGCAACAAAAATATG
The DNA here is from genome assembly GCA_015832385.1 of Elymnias hypermnestra. NCBI lineage: Eukaryota > Metazoa > Arthropoda > Insecta > Lepidoptera > Nymphalidae > Elymnias > Elymnias hypermnestra. The sequence goes on along the minus strand of JACTOM010000003.1, from coordinate 1,854,108 downwards.
TTTGTTATATGCTTAAATCGCAAACGCTGTTTAAGCTTTACGAGATAGATCAAATTAATGTGCTACGGAATTGTATTTCTTAAAAAGATTGATATATAATTCAGAATGGCATATATCTATCTCCAAAGAATAATTCAAAGTAATCATTTTTATATATAAAAAAGCATATGTGTTATTTTATATAATACACCATTATTCATTATCTGATTACCTACTAGTACTTTCTGACCATCATTTCAATGTAAAACAGAAACAGTTGGCACAGTGCCGGAGGCATGGCATAGGAGCGTAGTAGTTCTGTTTTTCAAGAATGGCGATAACACCTTATTGCAAAACTATCGACCTATCGCGCTTTTAAGTCATGTCTACAAACTGTTCTCGATATTAATTACGAAGCGTCTCGTTCGGAAATTTGACGACTTCCAGCCCCCCGAAAAGCCGGATTCCCAAAAGGCTTTAGTACCATAGACCACATCTTTACGTTACGGCAGATTATACAGAAGACTGAGGAGTATAGTCGGCCACTTTGCTTGGGGTTCATGGACTATGAGTAAGCCTTCGGTGGAAATATGGGCCGTATTGAGATTTTTAGAAACGCCGAATTAACTACCGGTACATACACGTGTTGAAGTGCTGTACGAAAACGCCACCATGTCAGTCCGTATACAGGACCAAAGAACAGCGTCTATCCAACTGCAGCGTGGAGTGCAACAGGGAGATGTTATCTCCCCGAAGCTCTTGACTGCGGCGCTGGAAGACCTTTTTAAGCTTTTGGATTGGAACGGACTGGGCATCAACATCAACGGTATGCCGATGACGTTGTTATTATGGCGGAGACTTTCGAAGATCTCAATACAATGCTCGATAACCTCAGCGGAGTTTCTCAACAGGTGGGCCAGAAAATGAACATGGATAAGACGAAAGTTATGTCTAACATCCATGCACCGCCTCACCCAGTTATCGTTCAGAACTCAGCTCTCGAAATTGTTGACGAGTACACATACCTGGGACATATAGTCCAGCTAGGCAGGTGCAATTTCGAGAAGGAGGTCAACCGCCGAATCCAACTGAGTTGGGCAGCGTTTGCGAAGCTACGCCAGATATTTTCGTCCAATATCCCTCAGTCCCTGAAGACCAAAGTCTTCGAATAGTGCGTGTTGCCAGTGATGACCTACGATTCTGAGACGTGTTCGCTGACTATGGGCCTCATGCGGAACCTCAGAGTCATTCAGCTCGCGATGGAGAGGGCTACGCTAGCAGTTTCTCTACATAATCGAATCAGAAACGAAGAGATCCGAAGTAGAACCAGAGTTACCGACATAGTCCTTCGTATCGTGAATCTGAAGTGTAATGGGCGGGGCACATAGTCCGAAGGACCGATGGACGTTGGGAGCCGAAGGTGCTGGAGTGGTGACCCCGCACCGGACGGCGCAGTGTAGGCAGACCCCCCACAAGGTGGACCGATGCTATAAAGAGGGTCGCCGGTAGCCGCTGGAGCAAAGTGGCGTACTATCGGGCATTATGGACGTCATTACGTGAGACCTATGTCCAGCAGTGGACGTCCATCGGTTGAAGCGACGACGACGACGATGAGAAAAAGTTGTTCAGGTCACCTATGTTGTCACGTATTGTAATCATTATAACGTAATTTAGGGCACACGAAAATAAACTGTTCTACAAGTCTTAACCTTTACACCGTAAATAAGAATCCAGCAAATTCTTTAAAAATTTGCTACTAAGGCACTGTACGGCACTTTAAATTTCCTAATTAAGTCTTTACTGTTTTATTAATCTATATAAATAAGCCAAAAATCAATTGCTGTTTGTTAGTCCCTCTATAACTCGAGAACGGCTAGACTTAATTGTATAATTTTGGTTTTGAATTATTTCTGGAAGTCCAGGGATGGTTTAAAATGTGAGAAAACATGAAAAGGATTCTTGGAAATACTAATTGTTTAATTAACCATAAATTAAATAATTTCGTTTTCCTTTAGAATATATTTTTACCTGTAAAACATTCAATGTTCGTCCAACCGTTTAGAAATAAAATAACGTTTAAAAGTGGAGTTCATTTTTTTTTCGTTTCGATTTGAATGTTTGATGTTCACTTAGTCGTTTAGAAATCAAATTAAATTAAAAAGAATATTTGGTATTTGTCATTTGTTTTTGACATTTGACGTTGACAACCAGCCATTTCTGATCGCAACTATAATATTTTACGGACTTCAGCGGGAATCTGTACCCTGCCGGTGTAAAGTTTGCGCTTTTGTAGTTACGAATTCTTTTTTCACATCTGATCATGACATTGAATGAATAGAGAGTGCACTTATGTACTATGCCTGCAAATCGTGGTGGCTCTATGATCTAAAAATCCTCTCTCAAATGACTGAGGAGGCCTGTGCCCAGAAATGGGACGTTAATAAGCTGCTACTTATAATAACTTTAAATTAGGTGAGTCTAGTTGGATATGCGAGATTTGAGTTCAGAGAAAAAATGTGAGGAACAATGTAAAAGCTTTGATAAAGAAAATTTTCTGTACACACCATCTATTGAAAAAACCAGTAACTTTTATGCAAAAACAGGTAGGGAATGTTAAAATACCAAACATAATTTGTGATTATTAAATATTCCTTGCTAAAGCGCCATCTAAAGAAAAATAATGTAACTTCTACACAAAAACTGTGGAAAGCAACAGTCTGCTGTTGCCGATTAAAGGTCGCTGACAAACCTTAAATTAATTAGAAAATGTTAATGTATCTAGTAATGTTATAAAAACCTAATGTTTGTTTTTGTATATTTTTTGTGGCGCTTTATATATTTGTACACATATATATATACTTCCATGTCCATTTTGCTGATTGCGATGATGTATTTGAACGTTTTAAGTGTAGTATATTGAACTTTCACGAGATGACGCGCGAAGTGCTTTTGTAACTCTAGATATATGTATAAAAATAATTATTGTTAGTGATTTATGAATTGAGGATCCTAGTTTTTTTTTTAATTTACTTTAACTTTACAGCACAGACGTACCACCAAGCAAAGTGATTTGTGTCCTCGTACGATGCTGTGTACCTTATGAAGTAAATTGCCTCTTAACAGATTATCGCGTTTCGTCTTAGATTTTATCATCACTTACCAGCAGGTGTGATCACAGTCAAGCGCTAACCTATCTAAACATTTGTGTTGTTGTAGTTATATATGTATGTTTGTAACGATTTCACAGAAAAATTAGAGGACCAATTAAAAAAAAAATTCCCCATTACAAAGCTGCATTTTCACTGAGCGACACATACTTTCTAAAAAAATGGGGACCCTAATAAAAATGCGTTAATACAACCCAAGGTGTGAAAAAATTGGCCGTATGAAAGCTATCAACGTGTGTGCTGGGGAAAAGTTCGATGATAGAACAAAAAAAATGTTGTTCAAAAAGACCATGATTACCATATGTCCAACTACTATAGTTAAACCACTATAACTCCTTTCTTACATTTTAAAAGTTAAAAAAAGTGCCGAAAATAATCAAACCATATCATTCATACCTCTCTATTAATCCTTATCCTATTAAAATCGGACATTGCATTCAAAACATATAACGAATTGAAAAATGTCAATCTAAAGAAAAGTCTAGCGGCCCTTACAACTGGACCTGTGATTGGTGAGTAAGCTCATATTCCAAGGATACCAATGATACCCACCGATATACCTATACTGTTTTTATTTTTTACAAAACAACAATTACTGCAGCGATTTAAAAAATCTTTCATTACCTCCTTCAAATCAATATTTTCTGAATACCTGTAGAGTATTTTAAATTTGCTAATGTCAAACATTCTACGTAAATTGACAGATAGATAAAAATTTTATTTGCTTTTTTCACAATTTTTTATAAAAAATAGTATATAAGTGAAAAAGTTACATATATCTGTGAAGCAAATAAGGTTCGCCACTCAGCTCGAAGTCACAGCAAGCTGCGACGCTGGTTTTCAGGGAGAACCTGAGTTACTTCACAGACACCCTTGCGACAGTAGACTTACAATAACATTTATATAACACTATATTTAAACGGTAATAAGTTCTTAAATGTAAATACTAACCTACTATAACATTTATAATCAAAGAAAGGCAAAACAACTACAAAATAATCAAGAAAATTTACAAATTTAAACCTAAATCTAAATATACACACACATACACATACATACACGTACATATACCTATACACACGCACACAAACATTTATACATATATATACACATACCTACATACATATTATATACTACACGCTGCACAATAAATCCTACTTGTTCAAATTTAGCCACATCAGTGTTATCTGGTTTGCACATAAATGCTGGAAATAGGAACAGTAGTCCCACCTTTAATCACACTCTTTTTGAAGTGATAGCAGGTGAGACTGGACTTTCCTCTTAAAAGATCCAATTGTTTGGGTACCACGAATTGGTGGTGGTAAATCAATCCAGCACTTAGTGGCGGCAAATTTAAAACTTCCAGTAAAGGCGGCTGATCTGTGTACAAGTATCGAATGCTCTTTACGGAAATTTTTTGAAGCCTTCGTGCGTTCCGAGTACCCAGCTTCTGACCATTTTAGTTTATTTCTCAGGTACACCGGAAGCCCGCATTTCATTATCCCAAAAAGCAGCGTTGCTAAATGAAGTTTGCGTCGCGCATCCATTTTTAATAGATTTGCGTTGTTCGCATACGGGGTAACGTGACTTCTTGGCGGTATATTGAAGCAAAAGCGAATACATGCATTTTGCACTCGTTGTATTAGTTTTTTGCTTCTACATAAAAGCCTTGCGCCGTATACGGAATCAGCGTAATTCAACTTTGCTAAAACTAAAGTCTCACACAATTTACTTCTTAGTTCTACGCCGATGTAAGGTCTGATTCTGTACAATAACTTAAGTCTGTAAAAACAACTACGAACAATATTCCGCACATGAGTTTCAAACCTAAGCATCGAATCCATGATAACGCCCAGATTCCGAGCCTCCTTTACTCTCACAATATTGGAATTTTCAATCGATATAATGAAATTGTAGGTACTAAGACTTTTATTAATGTTATGTTTTGAACCCATAACAATAAATTGAGATTTGTCTGGGTTCAAAACTAAACAGTTTTTCTTTGCCCAATAGCTTACGCGGTCCAGATCAGAATTTATTTTATTTACAGCTATATCGCGGTCTTTCGGGTAAAAAGATAGGTATAATTGAACGTCGTCAGCGTATAGATGGTATTTACTATGCTGAATGTTGTTAATAATGTCAGCTGAGTACAGAGCAAAGAGTAAAGGCCCTAAGATTGAACCTTGTGGTACGCCTCTATTTACAGAGCATTCAGCAGATGATAATGTAGGGTATGCGCCGTTTTTTACCTCCACGATCTGTGATCTACCCGACAAATAACTATCGAACCATTTTAGAGTTGGAGAGTCAAAACCGTAAAATGATAGTTTAGACAAAAGAAGATTTATATTTATCGAATCAAATGCCCTGGTGAAATCAAGAAGTACAAGAATAGTACACATGCCCTTATCTTGCGCAGTCAAAATATCATCCACAACATTTGTAAGTGCCGTTGTCGTGCTATGATATTTCCTAAAACCAGACTGGCAGGCGGGCAGAATTTGATTTTTTTCTACATAAGCTACCATTTGATTGCAAACCACTTTTTCCAGAATTTTAGATAGACAGGGAAGTATACTAATTGGTCTTAGATCTTTAAACGAGGTAGGATTTTTACATTTAGGTAATGGTTGTACTTTTGCTATCTTCCATAAGTCGGGAAATTTAGATGTTAAGATAGAAATATTAATTAAATGGACAATGGTTTCCAAACTTTGTGGCAAGGTTAATGTTAGCATTTGCAAAGAAATGTTGTCAATGCCTTGAGCGTTTGAGCTCAGGCGTTGAATAATATTCACAATATCGCCTACATTAACCGGTTTCAAATTGAAAGAACTAGTATTATACCTGAAATATTCGAAATAAGTTAGGTCCGATAAAATCACACAATTATTACCGGGCACGTTTAGGAAGTGGTTGTTTAATAAATCTGGATTTCTAAGAGCCAAAGGAATGTCTGCTACTTTTTTTTTATCTGCTATCAAGCCGGAGTTTTTTAAATTTTTCCATAGCTTTTTCGGATTCTTTATATAAGCATTAATATAATTTTTGTAATATGCTTCCCTTTCCGCTACAATCGCATTTTCAACTACAAGTTTCATGGTCTTATAAAATTTCTGAAGTGGTTCTTCTTTTGACAATTTTGATTTTGTGTGACTTTCATTCCTCAGCTTAATCATTAATTTAATTGTAGGTGTTATCCAAGGGTGGTTTTCTTTTATCAGTATATTTTTTATAGGTGCATGTAAATCAAGTAAGTTTAAAATTATAGCATTAAATATCAAAACATTTTCATTAATATCAGGACATTTATTCAGAGAATTCCAATCAATATTATTTAAGTCATTTTCAAAGTTAGTTATGTTAATTGATTTTAGGGGCCTTACCATAATGTATTGCGGATGTATTTTTTCTTTCCTAATATTCAAAGTGGACATCACCAGTGCGTGGTGACTTAACTCCGGTACATGGTTTACTATGACTTTACGCATACTCGCATTAGTGCATATAACATCTATTAACGTGGCACTGTTATCTGTAAAGTGAGTTGGTTCTGTGACCAATTGAGTTAAGTTTAAGTAGTTTAGGAAGTCATCAAGCATTTTAACCTTATTATCATCACGCTTTAGTAAATTGATATTAAAATCTCCAAGGAGTACTAAGCAATTTGCATTCGAAAATGAGCTGATTGATTGCGTTAAAGCATCAAGAAAATCATTAGGATTAAGCCAGGGTGGACGATAGGCCGTACCTATTACGACATGGTTTTTGTTACGAGTTAAACTTAACCACATCTGTTCAATTGTGTTTACCTCTGGTCGGGGATGCTGACAAATTCGAAGGTTTATGCCTTTCTTAATGTAAAATCCTACACCCCCACCTCGACCTCCATGAACATTTGAAGGCCGGGGTATATGCTTTAATGTACGAGCTCGTATAGCCTGGTACATTCAGTGCGCGTTCATCTTCTTTTGGCCGTAACCAGGTTTCATTGATTGCAAGGATATCCAGAGAAAATGATGCTATCATTGCAATGAATTCGTCGTGCCCCGTTCCTAATGATCCGGCATTTAATAGTCCAACGTTAAGCTATCTTTCCTTATTCATTGTACGACGTTAAGTTTAACCATCTCTAATGTACAAAAATACGTAATTTTATATATTATAGTAACATATGGCCATAAGTATAAAGTATAAAAAAGAGGATTAAAATATATAAAAAAAATGTATGGGTCGTTGTAGATACAGACACAACGTAAAAAATCAATGTACAAGAACAAATATTTCTCTGGTAGGCGACGCTAAGCTTAAAAACTAAAATAATATAATATACAGCACAGAATACAAACTGCATTGAAAGAGACACGTTCTTTAGAATTAGTGGTAATAAAATAAAAATTAAATTTTGCCGAAATATCGGCAAAATTAAAAATTAAAAATCGCCATCGTGATATGTACCCGTTCAAATAGTCAATATGGTAATAAAATAATCGCGATTATTAAAAAATCATTGCAAATTATTAGAGTAGAAATACTTAAATATATCAACGTAGCATACTTCTGTAACAAATATAAAAATCAATTGTAATACAAGAAAGTGCTTAAAAATAAAAACTTACACAATATTTCTAAAAGTGAGACAATTCTATAGTGTAGGTGCTTACACAGCTGATTCGCTAACGTTAATTTTACCAAAAACACGCAAGCGGTCTTGGTCTGTGCGAATCCAATGAGCGCGTTTACCATCTTCTTGCCGCGTATATATATAACCACGCCTAGTCCAAGTATACTTCCAGTGTTGTTCTCTCGCACTTTCTCTAGTAAGGTAAAATAGTCTCCTGTTAGCCGGAGTGAGTCTTTCGTTTATGTAAAGCCGTTTAGGAGGTGAAGTTATGGCCAGATCGGCAGAGGTAACGTTACGACGGACATGAGCTGACCGGAGAAGATCATCACGTAAGTCACGCCGAGTAAGGCGTACTACTAAACGCCTTCCTTTTGCTTCAGAGATTCTTTTATTCATTTCTGTTGGTTTGCCGAGCCTCTCGGCGAATATTATATCCTCAGGTTTTAAATTTACGCCAAGTTTTCCCGCCACGACTGTCACGATGTGTGCGGGATTCTCCCCGTTTTTTTCAGGCAAATTTGAAATTTCAATATCAGCTTGAAAAAGGTCCTGGTCCCTTTCATTTAACTCTATTTTAAGTCGTGTAATAGACTGCTCCAGTGCGATCACTTTGGCGATAGATTCATCCCCTGGCTTAGCCTCAAATTCTAGCAATCTATTCTCAAGCTGTTCCACACGAGAACAACAGTTTGAGATCAAACTACGAAGACCTGCAATTTCCTGACGGAATTCTCTAACCTCCTCCCTGACTTTGCGCATCTTATTTCGAAACATACGAATCTCGACACCCAGATCTATATTGCCTTCTGTTACACCATCAGAAGTAGCAGAACATCCGGTCATTCCGTCTCCATAAATGGGATCTGGGAGTGGATCTTGTATGCCTTTAACCGGGGTTGCAGAATTGTTACCTTTTGGCAATTTACTTTTGCATTCAGGGCAGATCCATTTTGGACTCAACTGAAAGTCATCCGGTAATCCGATACATGCTTTATGGTATACAGCGTCGCAATGGCCACACGCTGCCGCCAGCGAAGAGGATAAAAACTTCCCACATGCTCTGCATTTTGCCATGATATTCGTCGGTTACAGAAAATAATTACAAATATTGATTTATCTCGAGACTAAATTACGCACACCGTGAGCAAAGGAAATCGGACTTGAACTTCTATTATTCTCTGACTACGGCCCTGTGCTTCACTGCGTAGTTTGCTATTATAATGACATTAATCTTGGTCAGAGTGCGGCCCTGTGTTGATACGAGCGGCTGTCAATATTAGTGACAGGGTGTCGCAAGTTTTTAATGCTACCTGCATTTAACAAAAAGTTGTATTTGATTCAACTCAAAATTCAATTTGAATATTACCAATTTAGTCTTCTTTAAAGGACAAATCGCTTGGAATATTACACTTGTTGGTTTATTGCACAGTTATACACACTTTAACAAACACTTTACTTCGAAATAACGTCGATTAAATTTTATTTTACACAGAACACATTAGAGACGTTACTGTCGCAATGACGTCCGTGACGTAATCGTAAATGATGTTACGAATTTAAAAATGTATTAGTTAGATCTATTCGTTGTGTAGTAATTACGGGATATTGATTCGATTATAAATATAACCGTGTATCTAATAACCTGAAATCTTTATGTTAACGAAAATAAATCTATAGTCTGACTTAGTGAACTTCCCCTGCCACGAGCTCCATATCTAAGTGGGTGAAACCGCGGGGCATAGCTAGTAAGCAAAAAACAATAATAATACTCTTCAACTTCTCTCGCAAAGTAAAAAAAGCTCTAAGTGGAAATTTATCAATCCCACAGTATTGGAATTCGCAGGATGCTTCGGAAAGTTCCTGCATCGAATTGGACGGAAGGAGTTACCAGTGTCCAACAGTATGGTGCAGCAGTCGACTCAACGCATTACACTGTGGCAGATTGTGCAGCCTGGGGACCTCAACGTCTCCTCTTGGTGGCGCTGATTGGCAGTGATCTCTCGCTGGGGAGCATTATAGGTGTGACGCTCTCCAATGATAGGATATGGGCCGGAATATCCTACTTCTGTGAGACTGTAGTCTCGCTTAAGGAAGCCCATGAGTGAGAGAGGGAGAATGCAGCGGATGCTCCCGCTCACCGTCGAAGGAGGCAGGGTGCGTGTTTGCGCGCCTAGATAAGTCCAACTGAGGATCAGTTGGACTCATCTGAGGTACCAAGGACGAATGCGAAAGTTGAACACCTGGTGCCTCACATACAGATGAAGGAGGTTCCGCTGGGTGTTACCGGGTATTGCGAGGTCTCCTCCATCGCTGAGTCCCACACTCCTGACTTGTAGGTCGGGGTTCGTGCCTAAATGCATTTCCCAGAGAAAAAAAAAGGATTGGACTATCGCAGGTGACACCGTCGGAGTCGAAAAGTCTTTTATTTTATTTATTTATTTAAATAGGATAGCAACAAATTACAGTAATAATACGCAAGATATAAAGAATGACTAAATAACAGAAAGTAATTAACGCGAACCCACTTAGTGGTTAGCCACAGCATGCAAAGAAAATATACGAACTAAGAAGAACTACAAACTAAAAACAAACAATGACGAAGGAAACGAATGTAATCAATACAAATACTATAATTATGTAAAGATTAAAATTTTTTTAACACTAGGTACGAGGTCTACGTCAGGCTAGGCAAGACAGTAGTTTCCTTTTAAAGGATGCAAGACTATCACAACTTCTATCTATATCAATCACTTTATATATATTATTATACTTGTTGAACTCGAAACTTCGTCTGTGTGGAATGTTTTTTGGTATTTTCGTTAATTTAGGCAAATAGTTTTACAAATATGAAACATACCCGCACTGCCCTTTGAGCATGGAATTTCCTAAAATTTACTTTTGATAGTTTCCATTATGTAAAAAAAAAAATTTGACCAAGACCATAAAATATATAGTTTGTAAATGTGAAGTTTGAATTTTTTTAAATATGAAAATTTAAATATTTTTAACTAACATCCGCGCAACCCCCCTTCCGGGTGGAATTTCGTTATACCCGTTCATAGCTGACTCTACTCGGCAAAAGGAATATTCCTACCAAATTTTAAGTCTCTACGATAATGGTTCCAGAGATATCGTGATGGGTCAATAGATACCTGGAGAGCTCTTATCCATGTATATATATATATATATATATATATATATATATAGAGAGAGAGAGAGAAAATACTTAATTGCACACAATTTTGAGTTGACACAAATTCTTACAATAAATGATTATATTACATTAAACAATGTGCAAGGGCTATATAGATAACTTAATTATTCTATTTACTAGGGCTGAGCAGCCAAGTAGTATTATGTTATAATATTTTTTTATTTAAATAGTTTATATAATATCAGTCCTTATTTATCATCATCAGTACATCATAAATTAACCAAATGAAAAAAAATTTGTGTATATATACTTTTGTTCATTTTAATGAACAATTTTCCACTAAATATTAGCTTTAACATGTTTATTTACCAAAACTCCAGCTGCAGTTTTTGGGCGCAATGAACTCCGAATCTACTCAATCAGCAAAATCTTGACGTTATTTTTTATTTCCTGTACTTGTTCCGACTTAGAATATAAGATAGGTTTCAACTGAGAGATTACCAATTCCGATTATTCATTCTGTAGTTATTTAAGTTACTAAAGCTTAAATAGATGCCACCATATTTTAGAGTCCACATGTGAGTATACGGAGACGAAGTTGCGAGTACACATATACATCAACAAACTACCTAGGAAATTGTCGTAATGAAATGTCATTTTCCAACTTAATGCATGTTTCATGTTTTAACAACTCACAAATTAATATTTATAGTTGCAATTGGTGGATATATTTTTCCTTTTTTTAAACAACAATTAGCTATTACAATTAAACAATAACGAAACCGGCTTTTTCAATATCATAAAATTTCAGGCCCAATTACTATATATATTCTCTTTTGTTAGTATTACACTCAATCAGACGGATCAAACCATTGAATTAGTACATATTGCTATAGAAAAAAAACTATAATGAGAGTTTTACTGTTATGTACTTTCGTGAGTCTGCAGCTGACGTTAATTTATAGTACATGTAAGTTCATTTATCGTTTTTCTTGTTTCATAAGCAAAAAGTATTCTACATCAGATTAACTATATCCGTTAATTTCCATTGGATATCTCACTAAAGTCCAATTGTTTTTAACATTAGTAATAACGACAGAAAAAATTTATAAAATAAAAATCATATAAGTTTTCTATTGTAACAGCATGTACATTATTTTCGATCAAAACTACTAGTCATTTTTTAAGTTTTTAATTTATTCCAAGTAACACTTGGATGTGATCTGATGATTAGTGATGATACAGTTACTAGTGCATGATTACTCTTAAATCTTTCTACATAATATTGTCCCGGAATATTGTTTCTATTAGTGATAGGCATTGGCAGTTAGAGATGTAACTAGCCACTACCAACATGGCTGCATTGGAAAATACCTGCACGAAGTCGTTGGCTGTGAGCCATCGGCCACTTGCCACGAGTGTGGTGCTCCTGTAGACATAGTGCCCCACACGGTGGCCGAATGTACTGCTTGGGGACCTCAGCGTCATCTTCTGACGTTGCAGACAGGTGCGCACCTATAGCTGGCAAGCATTATAGGTGCAAAGCTTGTCGACCAGTGGGCCTGGAATGTTGATGCTACCTTCTGCGAAAATATCAATTCGCTAAAGGAGGCACGGCAAAGAGAGAGGGCGGGGAGAGGCGAAACAAGAGACGAAGGTTTATCCAACTCCACCGCCTGTAGTGCACTTTTGAGCCAGCTTCATTCGGAGGGGCCAGAGTGGAATGCGACAACGAACCTCTGGTCCTTTCATCCCTAAATGACGAGGGCTACGTTGGGTTTTAGTGGATATTCTGGTCCCACTCTCCCGTCTGTCTCCCAGGCGGAGTGCGTAAATGCATTTGCCAGCGACAATCGAAGCCACGACCCAAGGCTCTCACCAGTGTAGACCTTAATTAATTTGAAAATATAAATGATTAAATCTGCCCTTGATGTCAGCGAGTTTTTCGAAATTTTCTTAAACATTATTAATATTTACATTCATTTCAGCTATAGTAACAAATCCATTTAGATGCTATCTATGGGATTCTTCTTGTGTAACAGGATTAGCTAGAATCTTTACACCTCTCCTAGCTGAAGGAAATCCTCAATTAGGCGCTGCAAAACTGGACCCATTAATCTTGGACCACCTTGCCGTTGAAAAAGATGGCTTTAGATATGAAATAAAGAACACGGGAATAGAGGGACTTAAAAATAAAATTGTTGATGTGTTAAGGTAAATTCAAAATTTTATTAGAGTATTAAAGATAATAAATTTTTAGTGGATTTTTTAATGGAAATGCATGAAGTTTTTTTACAGTTAGTTCTTCTTATTAGTTACATTACGTGTCCTACAACGCGGTCAGGACCCTTCCAATTTTCCTAGAACGACAAGGCGTTCGATTGGCTGGTTGTTACACTGAGGAATGTGTCCAATGACAGTTAGGACCCCAAGCATTCTTCTCTAGCACCACATTTCTAGAGCATCCATTTTCTGTCTTCCAACGTCTCGCAGTGTCCATGAAATCTGGGAAAGATGAGTGTCGTCACGAGTCTAGATTTCATAGTCTTTGTGATATTTAGATTCATCCAAATTTTTTTCTCTTCTAAATCTTGTCCATAGTCGTTCTTGACATCCGTCTATGTACTTCGTCAATGCATCCGCTGTCTATTGATATTTGATTTGACCATGTCACATTTTGCAATTTCTGTCACCTCAGGCGAATTGTTGTTTGCACGGTCAACAGTCATTGCCTTGGTCTTGCTGTTCTAGGCTAACTCGTTCCATCCTCTATAGCAGTTCTTATAAGTGTTACGCACTTGTTGCAAACAGGGTAGAGTCATCCGCGTAATGCAAGTTGGTAATTTTACATCCACCAATTATTACTCCGTCTGCTTAGTCCTTCAAAGTGATATGCATAACTCGGTGTACACATTGTAAGTGGTAATAAAACAAATCTTTGATATCACCCAGCACTTGGATGGAAGTCACTTCATGAAAGACGTCTTCTGTCCGCACTGAGTCTGTGCTGTTCTCATATAAATGGCTTAACAGGTGTATAAGATGTTTTGGTGTTCCCTTCTCTAGTGGATGTAAAAAGAAAATTAGTATTATAACGAAAATAACATAAAAAAAACATTAACATGAGATAACATTATATTTCTTTATTATTTTTAGATTTGACACCAAATTAAACATGGCCCATTTGATATTCCATACTGACCTTTCTTTCGCGGGTTCTTACAAGCTTGATGGATCTTTATTCTTTATGCCGATAAATGGTACAGGTGATTACTGGGGAAAATTGAGTGAGTATCGTTGTATATTTATTAATTTCGCTGAACCGATATCTGTATGAATTTGCAATTATAAAATACAAACAGTATTCAGCCACTCGAGTTCAAATACGCTTATATTGTTTTAACTTGTAATGTAAATTTTTATTATTTTATATAAATTATTAATTTATAAATGACATTTAATTATTTGCGAAAAATTTATATTGCCATCTATAGGCAAGTTTACGAAGAAGATAAAGGTTTCTACTATATAATGAGTTTAAGACGTTCCTGCGAGATGGCGTTAAAAACTGTAATAAGTGGAAATTACTTTAATTTTTTATTGTTTTTACATTATAATAAATAGGTAACACAAGTAAACTCTCTATTCCTTCATTCTCGCACGCACGTGTCGAATTTCCATCACATGGAAATTCGACACGAACGGAATGAGATGAGGCGCAGGATCGATGGCTTAACGTGCTTTCTGAGACACGGGGGTACATCACACCGCTAACTTCCCAACTTCGGGCAAATATTGAGAAAATTTTAATAGAAAACTTAATATCGGTTTTGAACTGGCCCGACCCGGGACTCGAACCCAGGACTTCATGACTGCGGTCCAACATGCTAACTACTAGATCAATGACGCAGATTTTTTGAGCAATATTTGGTTTAAATTTCTTTAAAATATGATAATTTCTATTATTAAGATTTAAGCAAATCCATTATTTCAGAAAACTTGGAAATTGAGGTGTTTACACCATACAGGATAGTAAAAAATGATGACGGTGTAGATTTTATGGAAATATTAGATTATACCTTTCGTTTCGCTGTCCTCGATAATGCACAATTTCAATTTGAAAATCTGTACTATGGGAACGCTGAACTCAGTAAGTAAAATTCGATGTGTATGTTCGACCTAAGTGCTATATTGTTTTGTGCAGCGCTCGACTGTTATCTAACCTGGGAAATGGTATCAGTACGTACCGGTGACGGTTATGGTGTAATAAATAGGGCCAAAGTTCCCCAGCAATATCATACATAAATAAGGATATAACAAGATTTGCGCAGTCGGGAGTCAAATCCGTGGTAGAGCACATCGATAATTTCCCAACTTGCAAATACTAAGAATTGATTTAGATTTTGCCTGTCCCGGAACGTAAACTTAGGACACACAAATAGCCCAACATAGTGACCACTAGACCAATGAGTCGGTTAATATAAACACATAAAAATAAAATATAAAAATAAAAATCAAAGTATTCTTTATTCAAGTAGGCTCGAAAAGCACTTTAGCATCGTCAATAGTATATCCGTTGGTAATTAATCAACCACCGGTTTAGAAAGTTGATACCGTTTAAAAGTAACCGGTAAAAACTCAACGGTTATTCCTTTAAACATAGTTTTTGTACGTTACAATGTGTTTAACTATCATATGCAACTGGAATCGCCACCAAACATCTTTGTCACTTAAATAATCTTCAAAATTATAATATGTTTTATGTAATAGGAAGTTTTTAACATATATCTTAAAACTATGTGGAGGCTAACCCAAAAGTGATTCAGGTATCTTATTAAAAATGCGTATTCTCAACCCGATAAATAATTTCTGGACCTTCTTCACAGTAAAATATGGCATTACAAGTTAGTTTTTATTTCTTTAATTAAAATTGTGTGTTTCGCTTCATTTACTGTATAAATGAATATGATCACGAATATATAACATGTTATTTGATATATTTCTTTTTATTTTTTTGTTAAGGAAATGCGTGATCCTAATTGCTGCACGTATTGGTCTTTTTAGTAATATGAAGATAGTTTCAATGTCGACCGCCTTGCCGCATAACAGTAGGCCGTAACTAACGTAAATAATGCTATGAAAAAAAAGCGAAATAAAGAGAAATATACATGTAAACATATAATCAAGTATAATGAGGAGTGATGTAAAAAAAATGTTAAAATATTTAAAAGGCAAATTTACTCATTATATTTAGGCCACCGATCATAATGTAGATAATTATTCAGGCAAATGTAAATAAAATATTTATTTATTTCAGGTGAATTAATGCATAATCTAATCAATACTAATTGGAAATATATAACTTCACGGTTTAGTGAAGGTTTCATTTCGAGCTTTTTGGACAAAGCAACCGAGACACTGAAAAAATTCTCTCATGTGGTACCAATTCGATCATTTATCGAATTCTAAGCGAACATGGAACACGTTATAGAGTTTATGTACACAACACGCATATATTCTATATAATAACTTTGATTAGTAGAAAATTGTATAACATTTAAATTTTAATATGCTCTTACATAGCGTTTTATACTTCCGTAAAGCTTTCAATTCAGTGAATCTATCCATGTATCACTTTTTATTAATAAATTACTTCAAAGTTATTGCTAATGAAATAATATAAATTTAGTGTTATTCATTTTTTGTTGATTTGCTTTGGTATTTTTTATTTCTAATGTATGGGCTTGTTTTGATTTTTTATTGTTCATAATTTTTTGAAGTGTTGTATCATATCACTTCAATAATAAAAGATTTTTCATTATTTTGGTCGTTTATTATTTAACCTTTTCCCCTCCCAATAACCACAATATTATCGAAATAAAAATATATGAGCTGAATTTCTTTTGCATTTCTTTATATACGTAGAAGAAATAAAGAAAAAAACTGTATCGCATCAAACAAACAAGGAACGAAGAAAAAAATATGGACGCAAAGGTGGTCTTAGAAAACTTGTTGTGCGTCCATAAAAATATTGACTCTTTTAACAATAAAAGTGAATGTACCTCATATTACTTAAGAAATAAAAATAAAATTGCTGTAAATTCTAGTAGGCTACATAAGATTGACAAGTCATTTAAGGGTAAAAGTATACGTTTCTATAACAAGCTCCCAGAAGAAGTTACAAAGATGTCTCTGAGTAAATTTAAATCTTTCACTAAAAGAAAGCTAATAGAGAAATCATTCTATGATTTGAAGGAATACTTAGAAGACAAAAAGCGTGGAAGTGAATGAATTACTCTATATATATTTTGATATAGAATAAATTAAAAATATATATTGTAATGATGATGACATAAAAAAAGTACACCCTACTAAGTTTGTTGTGGGCTCTTCTCAGATCAGGGCGCGAAGGAACTCTCGTTACTTTAGATTGTAAGTCGTTTTTTAGTGTTATAATCAGTCATAAATTTGAATATTATATGAAAAAAATACTATATTTGACGAGTCAAAAAGGCTTTACTTGAATAAATATGTTTTTGACTATTGACTTTTTGTTAGTACTCTGAGTAATCTCTACCATACAACTTAATTCGGGATAAAAATTTGATATTGTGGTTGGGTGCTACAAAAAATGTACGTGTCTTATGACAAACCCAATTCGTGAAAGACCTCTGATACCGATAGGACCGCCTTTATTTATTTTATTGTATTATGTTAGTATAGTATTTGTCATCAAAGTCCCTTTTACAAAGAAAGATACGTAAATCAATTGGTATATAATATAATATTGGATATAATTGTTTAAGCACTTATTTAAAACTGGAGGTGTTTTTTGAGTATTTTGACATCGAGACTGAAATTATGGCGAATATTAAGGCGTGAAAATAAAAATATAAAGTAAAGTATAATATATATACATACATAGCATCACACTTCATTGCCATAGGGGCAGGCAGAGATCACGTCCTTCCATTTGTCACGAGCCTTGCTTATCTCTTTCTCTTGTTTCTTTTACATTAAACCTTTTATACAAATAAGTCGGTTTAGAGTACTCTTGATCTGGCTCTTTAAAATTTCCTGGATTCGGTACAAGCACGTTCGCCTTGGTCTTGCCCTTCCAACTTTCCCATTCACTCTCGACTCATAAATCCTTTTTGTCAGTCTCCTTTCATTCATTTTATCTAAGCATACCTTTCTTAATTTTAATCACTGCATTTTCTTTATATCATAACGCTCAATCCACTCATACCTCTCAAAGCTCTCACCTCTACCGCATTTATGATTCCTCGGCAATTATTTTCATTTCAGGACTTACCGAGTTATTAATGAAACTTTTTTTATATATAAAATGTTATTAAATATTACCGTTGTACCTTATACTTCATTATAATTAATAACAAATAAAAATATTAGGATTAAAAAATATTTACTCACCCTGTACCGCTTAGAAATAACGGCATAGCACTTAGAGTTATTTTATGTTATAGTAACAACCTTCTAAGTGTTATTCACGTTGACTCATTTCACAGGTAAATTTTTTCCATGGGCTTGTAGTCTAATTAATTGACTTCAAGTTTTTAATCGTCAATATAACACTTGTTATTCATCCACTCGAGTCTAGTTACATTTTATTCCGGGACACTAGAGAGGAATGCGCAAGCTGCTCCTCTGGTGTATCACTTACGGATCAAGTGGGTTCCGCTGGGTTTTAGTGGGTTTTGTGAGGCCTCTAAACTCGCAACGTCTCACAATCCTGATGAGTGGGTCGGAGTGTGTGAATACTAGTATTTCCCAGGGGAAAATAGTCACATTTTTGAAACTGATAGCAGCTGACACTTGACGTCAATTCAATTGACTGGAGGGAGGCTAGCTATCTCCTTACCAGCAAAGATGTACCAAGATGACCACCCAAAGATATATGTTCCTGTACGGGCTATGTCGAAACCATAAGAGGTAAATTGTCTTTGATCAAATTAGTGCGCTTCACTCTTAGACTGTATCATCACTCACAATTAGGTGCAATCAAGTGCTAATCTGTCGGCAATAAAAAGTATTATAGGTTTCTAATTAACATGTCTAGTAGTGCAGGGCCCGTAGTAACGTGATTTTCGAAGACTACTAACGCTGAAAAATGTATGGGAGTGACGTTTCATTTTTCGATATGTTTCGATAGGAAACGTCATTCCCATATGTATTTTAAAAGTTAGCAATCTTCTAAAGTGACGTTGTCTAAAGGCCCAAGACGTTGCAAGGTCAGTAAAGTGGTGGTTTAAGTGAAGGGATTCGTGTAAATGAAATTCCATTCTTTACGAAGGTTTTATACATTGATTGCAATCTCATACGGTCGTAAATAAAGATATTGATCCGGTAACAGGTACATGATCATTTACCTATTGCTTGAATCACTCCTTTGGTAGGTTTGGCACGGACAAAGCAGGGTAGCTTAGATAAATTATTAGATCTAACCAAGACAAATTACCAAACATACTTTACTGAATTCGCCCCATGGTTGCTCAATAAATTAATAACCGCAGAAATTATTGTAAGCATTAGTTTGACACTGATCGTATCTATGAGTTAAATTCTGTTTTGATTGGGATCAAATAACAACGTCAAATAAAGAAACAACATAAATTTATAGAGATTAAAGATAGAATATTCTTTATTGTACACCAAAAGCATGAAACAGGTAATACGGAAAACAAAACTTAGGGTACAGTATTTAGTATGTATCGATTCATAATAAATCGATACATATTAATCGTAAATACATAAGACAGTACAAATAGTTGTCGTCGCTAAAACATAGAGAAAGGTAGTGATTCTTTACTTGTTTCTTAAATATGTCCAATGATTTAGATTAAAGTATATTGACAAAACATAACATATACTTTTTTGTAATACATGAAAGACTAGCAATACCTCCCGGCTTGAAACGCGTAGATACCGATCTCGTGGCAGTGGAAAGTCTACTAAGTCGGACTATCGATTTATTGTCATTAATATAAAAGTTTCATTTCACTTAGTTTTTAATTACTTCCTTTCAGATTATTAGATAGATGCACACTTTCATTCATAATGTAATTTTACTTTACAATAACTAATATATTTTAAATTCGCAACATAATTTACGTTGAAATTTACAGGTATCGAAAGATTTTTCTAAATCAGTCCAGTAATTTTTAGATTGAATATTATAAATAGTTAATAATGAAAAACAAGAATTCAAAATGCAATATTTTATTTACTCAGAACTTTCCTATACTGGATATTGGAGACCCGAGATACATTATTTTCTTTAGTTTGGCTTATATTAATGCATTTTTTTGGGAATCCCTATTATTTTTTTGAAAAGTAATAAGACTATGTCTCATAGCGATAAAGCTAAATCTTTCTAAAGGTGAAAAATTTTTGAAATTGGTCCAGTAGGTTTTGTGTGAAAACGTAACAAACATACATATTTACTTACATACATACAAAAACACACATGTTTCCTCTATATATTAACATATTAGTTTAGACTAACATATACCGTGATGGACATTTTTTAAAAGATATATTTAAGGCTGAAAGCTGCATTAAAATCCGTTGAATGGTTTAAAAGACTTAAGCGAAATGACAACGGAGGCAACTTCATTTTATACCAAGTAAATATGATGCCTGTAAGACAGTGCTAACTTTTAATAAAGAATTGAAGTAATTAACTGATTTTTATTTCTGATATTTCCTATTGAAAGTTTACGTTTTATATAGTGATTTGTTAATATACATTTTTTATACAATAAACAAGTTCTACTTACAAACAATAAGGTTACCGGTTTTGTAAATACCAGACTTTTATATCTCGGTTACTATATAAATTTATTTAAATGATGTAAATTTTACCAGTCTACAGAAGTCTATGGATAACGTTGTATTATTATAGAGCTATTGTATAAAAGATAAAAATTAACAATGAGGTTTATATTATTAAGCAGTTTCATACTTCTACAAATGACTTTTATTTGTAGTACATGTAAGTTACTAATAAATTGTATTGCTATATTCCATATCTTTATATTCATTTGTTGATCCTGTTTCTTTATTTATAATTCTTTTAAAAATGTTTAAAACAAAAATGAATATTTGCGTAGCTTTTAATTTTTGAGTGTCCAATTCCTGAATTTGTCGAAATTACTCGTAATCGGTGATTAAATATATAGTTTGTTCGATCCTCCAAAACTATTTGACTTTAATTAAATTTTTTATCCTTATCTCTTCAGAGCGTTCATTCTATAATACGTTAATATCATAGAATGAACGAGTATCACGCTATTACCAATATAAATAAATAGATTCAACCATCTGAAATGTTCAAATGATTTCAG
Source organism: Elymnias hypermnestra (assembly GCA_015832385.1). Lineage (NCBI taxonomy): Eukaryota > Metazoa > Arthropoda > Insecta > Lepidoptera > Nymphalidae > Elymnias > Elymnias hypermnestra. The sequence continues at coordinate 1,832,814 of JACTOM010000003.1, read as the reverse complement.
AAGATCTAGCTATAATTGCACAAAGATTTATCAAAATGGCAAAATTGATTAACAAAGTAAAATGTGCAATTATTTTGTTTTATATCATACATTAAATATTAACTTTATTAACGGCTACAACTATTTCGCGATTTCTTTATTAATGTGTTTGATATGTTCAGGTTTTTATGAAAGAAATATTTAAGCAAAATGCGTGAATTATTTATTTAAAAAGCAGCAGAATCGTCAGTAGGTTGGTAACAAATCTACCACCGTTTCGGAAAGTTAAATCCGCTGAGAAAAAATCAACAAGAAACTTGACGGTTACTCTATTAAAGATAGCTTTATATGTTACAATGTGTAATATATTGCTTATGTGAGCAACTGGAATCTAGTCCAAACGTTTTTATCGCTATCTATTTGTAAAAAGATGTTTTTGACATGTTTATTAAAATTATGTGGAGGCAAATCTAAAAATGATTGTGGTATCTTTTTAAAAATGATACGCTCAACTCGAAAAATGATATCTGAACTCTATTCTTNATATCATAGAATGAACGAGTATCACGCTATTACCAATATAAATAAATAGATTCAACCATCTGAAATGTTCAAATGATTTCAGAAGATCTAGCTATAATTGCACAAAGATTTATCAAAATGGCAAAATTGATTAACAAAGTAAAATGTGCAATTATTTTGTTTTATATCATACATTAAATATTAACTTTATTAACGGCTACAACTATTTCGCGATTTCTTTATTAATGTGTTTGATATGTTCAGGTTTTTATGAAAGAAATATTTAAGCAAATTGCGTGAATTATTTATTTAAAAAGCAGCAGAATCTTCAGTAGGTTGGTAACAAATCTACCACCGGTTCGGAAAGTTAAATCCGCTGAGAAAAAAATCAACTAGAAACTTGACGGTTACTCTATTAAAGATAGCTTTATATGTTACAATGTGTAATATATTGCTTATGCGAGCAACTGGAATCTAGTCCAAACGTTTCTATCGCTATCTATTTGTAAAAAGATGTTTTTGACATGTTTATTAAAATTATGTGGAGGCAAATCTAAAACGGATTGTGGTATCTTTTTAAAAATGATACGCTCTACTCGAAAAATGAAATCTGAACTCTATTCTTTACTCTAAAATATGGATTTACAAGTATGTTTTTATTTCTTGTATTAAAATTGTGTATTTCACTGTTTGTACTGCAAAGTGTATATTATCACAAATATATGAGATATTATTCAATGTATATTGCGACAGTACTCCGAGAATTGATGTTTCTTTAATTTATACCTTAGAGAAGCACGTGATCCTAATTGATATATGGCTTGTACTGCTCTTTTTTTTTTTTAAATAAATATAGTTTCAATATCCACCGCTTTAGCCCATAACAGTATGCCGTAAGACATAATACTATGAAAATAAGCGAAATACACCATTTTAGCTGTTTCATTAGATTTGAATAATACTATATGTTTTTGAATTTAATTTTTATAATTAACGCAGAACAAAGTCTGTTGTGTCAGCGTTTGTGATTTTTTCCAGCTATATTACCAAACCCATTCAGATGTTTCTCGTGGGACTCAACATGTTTAACAACATTAGCTAGATTCCTTACACCGGTCCTAGTTGAAGGTAATCCTGAATTAGGTGCTGAAAAACTTGATCCATTATTTTTAGACAATGTAATAATTGATAAAGATGGCTTAAAATGTGAAATAAGCAATGCAAGGATTGAGGGATTTAAAAACAAAGTTGTAGACTTCTTAAGGTAAGTTTTAAAGATTCAGTGATGCAAAGAAAATATTTTGTGGCTTTATAATAAATTAAGGCATAGGGTAATGGGAACTCTTTTATTTATAAGTTGATTTTAACATGACTTTGATGACAACAAAACAATTTAAGATGAAACGACTATTTTGGACGTATATAATATGAAAATAATGCATAGTTAGTTGCAATACACATAATTTTGAAATGTTTGGTACACAAAATTTTAATTTATATATGTACAGACCATGTAACTACATATTAGTTAGTGATATATATGTATTACCGCAATATGAAACTACAATGACGATGATTTAATATGTGTCTAGTGTTTACATTATATTTCTTTGTAATTTTCAGCCTTAACAGTAATTTAAGCATGGCACATATGATATTTCACACTGACTTTTTCTTTACGGCTTCTTATAAATTGGATGGATCCTTGTTCTTTATGCCCATAAATGGAACCGGAGATTGGCGGGGATCATTGAGTAAGTGTTATATTGATATTTTCAAGCTCTGGAATACTAATTATATAATATTTAAAATAAATTAATATATCGCCTTTGTATCGTCCGATTGACTAATCTAAGTCTCTTCTAATTCGTTCCTCTAGGTCCGATTTTATCTGGGTAACTTTGGTTCTCCTATGGCTCTCCTTATTCCGAGAATAGCAATCTCCATTGCCTACTGAGTGACGCTGAATCTTCTTATGACGCCTAAAGTTAGCAGTCATATTTCCGGACCATGTGTAATCGCAGGCAACACGCTCCTCTCTTCTACCGTCTGGTGCAGGTGCTGACGGGGCTTGGATGCTTCGGCAAGTATCTGCACCAGATAGGCCGTGAGGAAACCGCCGTCTGTCATGAGTGTGGTGCCACTGTAGATACGGTGCACCATACGTTGGCAGAGTGTCCGGAGTGGGCGCCCCAGCGACATATGTTGTTGTCGCTGGTCCGAGAAGACCTCTCTTTGGAGAGCATAATTGATGTGATGCTCACCAGCAAGTTTGGATGGAGGGTGGTTGCCATCTTTTGCGAGACCGTCATCTCGTTAAAGGAGGCTAATTAGAGGCAAAGGGAGGACGATGCTGATGCCCTTACTCTTCGTCGAAGGAAGCTGGGTGGCAATAGGCGCAGGTATGCGCTCCACTATTCCTCTCAGTAAACTGTACTGATTGTTATAGTCGGCATCATCCAGGTCACTAGAGTGGAATGGGAAATGGGACCCTCTAGTGATCTTATCCAAGGATGAAGAGAGATGCGCTGGGTTTTAGTGGGTAGTCTGATTGCAGCGAGTCCCACACTCCCGGTTGGAAGAATTATTATTCTTCCGGGGTGCGAAAAAGCATTTCACAGCGATAAAAAAAGGCAACACGCACTGTTTGAAGACTTTAGTCTTGATGCTATATATAAATGGAAACCTTTATATTTAAACTACAAACGCGAAAAAAGCCCGACCAAAAGATGTTATTATGAATATAAGTAAAATCTTTAATAATACAACAATATTCATCATCGAGTGGCTTCTTCTTTCTCCTGAGCAATCCTCTTTAATTGTGCGTTATTATGGCCGGGCTACTCTCAAATAATACTTTATACATACATACATACATAGCATCACGCCTCATTCCCATAGGGGTAGGCAGAGACAACATCCTTCCACTTGCCACGATCCTTGCATATCTCCTTCGCTTCTTTCAATCTCATTAAATCTTTCATACAAGTTCGTCGGTTTAGAGTACTCTTGACCTGGCCGTTATTTAAAATGTCCTGGATTTGGTCCAGGAACGTTCGCCTTGGTCTTCCCCTTCCAACTTTCGCATTCACTCTTGACTCATAAATCCTTTTTGTCAGTCTCCTTTCATTCATTCTCTCTACATGCCCAAACCATCTAAGCATACCTTTCTCAATTTTAGTCACTACGTCTTCTTTTATACCACAACGTTCTCTTATCACACTATTTCTCACTCTGTCACTCAGTTTTAATCCACTCATGCTTCTCAACGCTCTCATCTCTACCGCATTTATTTTACTTTTGTGATTCTTCTGCCATACCCAACTTTCACTACCATACATAAGTGTTGGCACCAACACTCCAGCATGCACTGCCAGTCTAGCCCTTTGAGACACCATCTGGCTATTCATAAAAGCATGCAGAGCACCATTTACCATATTCCCTGCATTCACTCTCCTTTCGATATCACTTTCACATGTTCCATCTTTTGTAAATTTAGATCCCAAGTATACAAATTCTTTCACCTCTTCCACTTGTTCCCCATCTATCAAAATATTGCCATTCATCATAGATTCATCTCGTTCAAAAAGCATAACTTTCGTTTTGTTTACATTCACTTTCATTCCTTTCCCTTTCAAAGCTTCATTCATAATATTTAGCATCTCCTGAAGCTCGTTAGCGGATGACGCAAGTATTACTTGATCATCAGCGTAGAGTAAACATTTGATGAGTAATTCATTCATTCTTAACCCATACATACATTCTTTTAAATCTGTCAAACATTTATCCATGAAAAGGTTGAACAGCCATGGTGACGCAACACATCCCTGTCGAACACCTCTTTCGACAGGAAACCACTCCGTGTACGCTCCGTTTATTCTGACACAGGCACTAGAACCCTCATAGAGAGACTTCAATGCTTGGATCAGACAACCGCTTACCCCAAACGTAGATAACGTTGACCACAGCTCATTCCTCACCACTCGATCATAGGCCTTTTCTAAATCTACGAAGGCGCAATAAATAATACTTTATTAAGTTACGAATACGTAATCTATAGACATTTTGATAGCAAAATATCTTTTATGTTTATAGACATTATGAAATATTAATAAAAAACCCGAAAAATAGCTTTGGTTACACAAATATTTTATTGATTTCATTATAACAACATGATGTTCATCAATTCCCTGTTTCAGAAAACTTGGAAATCGAAATGTTCGCACCGTACAAGATAGAGCAAAGAGAAGATGGTGCCGATTACATGGAAATATTAGATTACACTTTCCGTTATGTAGTTCATGATTATGCATATTTCCAATTTGAAAATCTTTATTACGGAAACACTGAGCTCAGTAAGTAAATTTACGTTACAAAATGCGGCAGAATTTCATTGACAATATATAATGATACGTCATAACAGCAATTCATACATCGAATATGTAATATTTTGTAAGCGTTTAATTTTTTTATTATATCTTTCAGGTGAAATAATGCACAATCTTATCAACAGTAACTGGAAATACATAACAGCACGGTTTGGTGATGATGTTATTTCGGCAATATTACGTAAAACAACGAATACGTTAAACAGCTTCGCCCGTGTTGTGCCACTTAAATCATTGATTGAATACTAGATACAACATATTTTAAGAGATTTTGTAGGTTATTGTTAATTTAATAAAACACCATTATTGCAAATGTATGGAATTACAATTTTAATCAAATATAGCATAACATCTTTTAATATCTTTGTCGTAATGTCCTTTTTTTGTTTATACTTTTTACTATGAGGGTATCTTTTTATAAATATATCTGTTTGATTTAAATTATTGTTTTCATATTTCATTATTTTATTTCAATCTGTTTTTTATTGGGGTTAGTAGGTAAGCAAGGAGAAATGTCTCTTGTAAATATTTAGTGGCTAATGAACACTCAAGTGTTCTTTCTTAATCTTTAAGTTTAAGAAGAATTTCTGAAATTAGCATTTTTTTGTAGTTTATTTTGATTAATATCTATGGAAATAAAGTATACTCGTATATTACGTCAAGTAATCATATCAATTGTAACGGACTCGTCCGTACATAAATAATTATATTTGTGTATTTCTCATACAAGTAAAATAGAGTATAAAAATATATTATTTTCGAATCATAAAATAAAATTAATATATTAAAATGATTCAATAAGCAAATAACAACAAAATATTATTTAAGTCGGATTCACGTATAGACGGGGCGTATGACTACATGTATTGTGTGAGATATTGCGCCTACTGAATAGAGGAACCGAATTTAGATATTGAAACAATATTTTAATTATAAATAAAATAAATGTCATACATTACTACTGGGGCGATACACATATTAGTTGAGTTTATGTTGACTATTTCCAACGAGCGTGCTTTCGCATGCCTACAGTTGGTGTTGCGATCCTACCTTTCACTAGGAGAGGTTGGGGTTCGACTCCAGCTTATTGTGATGTCTTGAATGATACTTTATGGGGGTGACTCCACGAAGTAGTGTAAGACATCGTACTGAATATTACTTTGGTGCGTACTGGGGTCGTCTTGGGTTTCAGGCCTGTATTGATTTCGAACTTTATAGCGAGCCTCGCTCAAGGGCTTCCCCAGGCTGTTGGTCGTTAGGGCGGGGTTTCAGGCTTGTGACCATTGTGTTATAGCGAGCCTCGCTTCGCCTTGACGGCAGACAATCTAAGTTACTGTAGTTGTTTTGGGTGATACGGATTGTGTTTCAGGCCTGTTGTAGCCTCGGCTATGGCAGTGAGCCTCGCATAACTTTGGACGCCTAGGACTCTAGAGTAGTGCTAGTACAATGTGGTTTCTGAAATCGGTGACGCTCTAAAAGGATTTGGATTACTATGAATACAACTTATTAATGGGTTCTAACTAGCTAGACGATCGTATATGACCAAATATATTTATATTTATTAAACTCCAGCGATGTCGTTAAACTATGCCAGATGTGAGAGGATGGTTTATGAATATTTTTATATATATGAAAAAAAAATTATATTAAGTATTGATGAGTGAGGTCGATACAGTTACACAATTCAGAGTCAGAAAATTTTGAGTTTTGTATTTAATTTATTTAAACAGACATTTTATAAGAATTACCTTGAAGTCTGACGTAAAATATTTTTAAATACCCACTTAGTTTTATTGACGCAAACAAACAATAGTTGTTAATTTTGAAATAAATTAATTCAATCAAGGAAATATATAACGCATAGCCAACAAACTTCACATTTTCAGATTGATATAATTTGCCGGTACACAATAAAATGAGTAATATAAAAAGGTGATCCTATGAGATTTAGTATCGATTAAAAACCTTATTATATAGTAAAACCTTTTGGTTTCATGAAGCTCAGCTGTAAAAATTTTTAACACAATTAAATTATTGAAGTAAATTTTGAATAAACTGGGTTAACATTAAGTATTGCTTTTTTCGTAGGATTTTTTCTTTCGTGGTGGATTGTGGGTTACTACGTGTTTACTTTAAGAGTCGGTATATAGAGTGTGAGCTAATAGTACGAATATAAAAATCATCTTTATTAGTAGATGGTTTAATTAGGGATTGTTTCTTCCGGGGTCGAGTTACTTGAACAAGTCGACTTAATTAAATATCTCAAATATTATGGTGTGACATATTTACGACAGGTGTTATTCAGTAAACAACGAACAAAAAAACAGTTATAATATTTATGTTTAGCAAAAATTATATATTATATCTAATTGTATATTTTAAAATTAATAAGGTTAATAAACCCATTGTAGAATATTTAAAATGTAAATGTATAGACGCAATAAATTAATTATGTTTTCATATTCTGGCTTACTATTCTAAGGTTTGTTTGTCCGTAAATTATATTTATATATAACACTAGCTGACCTAGCAATGTTGTACTGCTCAGGAAAAAAAAAATAAAAAACTGAACTATAATTGCAGCACATTTCAACTTTAGTCAACTCTTTACCGGAACAATAAGAGTGCGTAATAAATGGCGACCTTAACGCCCTGACAAACTTTGTAAAATATTATAGTTGCGATCAGAAATAGTTGGTTGTCAATGTCAAATATCATATAAAAATGAAAAAAAGTATTTTTCAAATTAAATTATATTTCTAAATGACTATATAAGTTAGTTGATTTCTGAACGACAGGACGAATATCAAATGTTTGACAAATAGGAAATTGGTGATTTTACTAGATTTCAAGCAATTTTTCATATCTACTCACCTTTTAAACCTTTCCTGAACTTCCACAAATACTTCAAAACCAAAATTAGCCAATTCAGTCGAGCCGTTCTCGAGACTAACATTCCGTTCTCGACATTGTAAATTAATCTTATTTTATTAAAGTGAAACTTCTTTAGGCGCATGAAGGTAAAAGTTTTACGGATGAAACGCGTAATTAGCGTCACGACGATGTGCAGCATTTTTTATGCTCCTTTGAAGGTTAGGTAGTTTTAATATTTACAAAAAACATGTGCCATTTTAATTTACCACTCGTCGTTTAATAATTTGTTATATAAAATATAAAATAAAAATATTTCATAATTTCTCTATTCTAAACTTTAAATTCAAAAACAAAATTTAATTTATAATTTCTAATATTGACAAAAAACAGGTGGCATTTTTTTTTAAATTCGTCATTTGAGATTTCAATAAACTATTTGTATTAATTTTCAACACTTTTAATATTTTAATGACCATTGAAAATAGAAAGGCATGAGTAACGTTTTGAAAGTATTATAAAGAATTCATAGAGAAATATTGGGAAAATCATAGAATATTCTATATCATATGTATACAAAATTTAGTAAATATAAAATATAAAAATCTTTAATAAACCCATGTAAAGCACGAAGGGATGGCTTGTAATGAGAATCATGATAAAAAATTAATAATTAGTTACTATATAAAACGAAGAGACTGTGAAAATTATTCTTTTTATACTTGCTTAAAGTAGATACAACGTAATTCAACAAAAAATATGACTATTTTCAAGTATTCGCTTTTATTAACTCAGATCGCGTTTACTTTGCCGTTGAGTAAGTTATATATTCATATTCTAAATATGCAAAAGAAAATCTGCTTATATTTCACTATGTATTTTTACTATTCAATTTATAATTAGAATTTGCGGTTTATTTATATCCTATAGGTAAAGTAAATATTTTCCTTTCATCTTACCGCTGTTTCGCACGGGACTCTCCCTCATTGTATCTATTAAAAGGAGAGGCGGTTAGTACTCCTCTTGGATGGAACACATAAAATGGTGAAGGCACATCCTTTTCTACATTTTCGCAATGGACCTTTCGTTGGAGGGTATAATTGGCGCAACGCTCACTAGCGAAAGGGAGTGGACGGCAGTGGCCTCCTTCTGCGGATCTGTAATTTCGCTGAAGGAGGCACATGAATAGCAGAGGGAGGACACTATAGATGCTCCTCTTCTCCGGCGCAGGAGTTTGGAAGGTAGGAGACGCTGATTTGCGCTTCTCCTACCCCTTCCTAAGTTTTCCAGCGGGAGTATCCCGGAATACCAGGGTAGATTGTGTCAACCGATCCTCCGGTATCGGAGGGGGAGGGTATCGCTGGATTTAAGTGGTTATTCTGGTTTACTGGCAGCGAGTTCCACGCTCCTTTAGATTTTGTCTAAACAGTGTGCATAAAGGCATTTCCCAGCGTGAAAAAAAAAGACTCTTCACTCAATAGAGCGAAAGTTTACAAAGTATAGACCCATCACACTGCTCGAATGCGGGCTGATAGTAATAAATCTGATCAGCGATTACTAAGAAAAATATATAAATATATTTTTTGTGTTTAGGTGTAACAAGTCTAAACAGTTGACAATTCGATTAAATTAATCACATATTTTTCCATATTTCAACGGGAACGAGAACCAGAGCTGAGGTCTAAACGGTTGAATCTATTCTGATGAGTTTTTGTGAGTATTTAGGTGATATCAATAATGGTTAAGATTGATAATTTCATTTGCATTACCCCATTATTACACACGGTGGAAAATCACGTGGATAACACCGCCGGTTAAAGCAAGTAATATTAACATGGGATATTGTAAAAAAATAATAACGGGCAATGGAGCAGCATGATGGGTTTATGCTCTTAAAAACCTCCCACCTTTGATGGAAAAATGCCAGCAATGGGACGATAATAAGCTGCTAGTTTACCGTTTACCTTAATAAGGATTCTTCACCAAAACCCGCGAAATTAAGTACAATATACCGGTATATTTTGATAAATGAAAGAAGATACCTAAATAGGAAAATATTAAACAAAGATCCTATTCTGTGTAACAAATACCAATCAAAATTTTGACTTTGAATTACAGCAATTTACTGGAAGGTATTCGACCAATATTCTTACATAACACAGACTAACCCCTGTGACCCTTTTCCCACACCTGCTTCATGCAAATATCCCGCTAAATATTACATTTATTATTTTATTTCTTATATATGGTGTTATTTTTTTATGTATATTATATAATGAACACTTCAAATTATATTGGTAGATTATGCTACTACAGTCTGAGAATATGACGTGCTATTATGGTAAAATAGATAGTACCCGTGTACCAGTGTACCCGGCAAAATATTGTTTTATCAAAACTTTAGGCGAATGGCGCTTTAGTTAGTCTGTTAAGTAACAAAATGTAAATATAGTATCTGATAACGATAATTCTAGCCGATAGGGAAGTCATTATTTTCTAATTTTAATGAAAAGTTTTTCTTTTTTAATAAAATATTTTGAATTTGCAGAATACTATTTTAAGATTCGATATGAGTTCTATTTGGTAATTATTCATACTAATAACAAGGGATTTTGATTGTGTCAGAATAAAGAATACCGAAAATCGTTATCGATTATTTTCTTATAAAAAAATAGATCTAGCTAACTTAACATACAAATATATCTATAAAGTTTTAATACTAATTTTTTGCAAAGCGTTTCATTATATTAAAAAAAAACTTCAGATTATTTCGATCTTTTCTTACTACGAGAAAATAGTTGATATTCTATTTCATTAATACGCTGTAGGCACGAATGGGCTTCATATGGCATATCTAATTAACATATTTGTAGCCTCTAAGATGTGAAATATATATTATTAAAGGTTTACGACTTTTTATTTAACTATTATAACCATACTGATATTTTTATTTCCATAACAGGTTTACCTATTCCGTTCAAATGTTATTTGTCGGATACACCGTGTTTAAAGGCGCAAGTTCAAGAAGTTTTACCACAATTACTATCCCAGGGTATTCCAGAAGTAGGCTTGGTACAAGTTGATCCAATGTTTATAGACTTTATTCGAGTAAACCAAGACCAATTAGAGGTTGATTTCATGAATACAAAAATTTCTGGTACTAAAGATTTGATTGTTGATGATATAAGGTAAGTAAAACGTCTATTACAGAATTTATTTTTATTATAATACATTGGTCATTATTAAATTACGAGTATAATAAACATTTATTAACACAAACATGGACAGTTAACGGTGTCATTTTGTATGTTGTCTACAATACATTCGATTGTCTTAAAGATTTCTTTTATGGCTGACAGCTCGCTTGACTGTGTTCTCACGTGATGGTAAATGATAATACAGTCTAAGATGGAAGCGCGCTAATCTGGTAAGAGGCGACATACCCCTTACGGTTTCTACACAGCATCGTAGCGGAACACAAATCTCTTTGTTTTGGCGGTACGTCTTTGCTGGTAGGGTGGTAACTAGCCACCGCCGAAGCCTCCGACCAGACAAAATTTTAAACCCTTGTCGCTATTTTAGAAATCATATAGTTAAGAGAGCTCTATTCGGGATTAAAAGCTATGTTACTGCATCCAAAACATTATTTTTGTATATGTGGTGTATCTTCTTTGACTATTTAAATAAAAAAATCATATTTCAAAACAATTTTTAAAAGTGTGTCGTTTCCCTGTTGATATTTCTTCTATAAAACAAAACATTCAGAAGTGAAAAACACATGAACTGCCTTGTTTTTTATATTTGAATAACCGCTAAACAAATAGTTTTTTCGTATGTTTTATCAAAACATTTCATGGGTCCGCAGTGAGTAGAATAAAAGAATATTCTTGTTTTACATTTTCAGTCTTAATTTCCAAACGAATATGTTGAAATTGCTCTTTCATACGAACTTATTTTTCACGGGATCATACAAATCTAATGGAAATGTATTCAATATACCCGTACATGTAGAGGGAGATTATTTGACAACATACCGTAAGTTAAAGAAACCAATTATCATCTTTTTCAAAGAAGCATATCGAAAAAATTTTAATTTATATTAAACTGTATTTTTATTGATGAAACAGAAAACTGATTAATCAGAAGCAGTTAAATTCGGTCAGTAGACAAATTACACCGAAGGGCCTTGATGGATCAATGTACTGACACGTGGATTCTTATTAAGAGTCAGGAACTATTATTCTGGGCAATCTTTTAAAAACTCAATTGCCCAATTGTTGTTTACAATTTGTCATTGGGCTTTTCAGTGAAGGAAAACACCGTGAGTAAACCCACATATTCGTAGTGGAGCAGCGTGATTGATCTATGCCTTGAAAACCACCTTTCCTAAGAGGAAGGAGTATTGTGCTAGGTATTGGGATTTCAATAAATTGTTACTTACCTTACCTTACTTATATATAAATTACGCAGATTTTTGTATTGACGTCCGAATATGGGACTCTTGAGCCTAGACAAGATGACATTCTAAGTACGCTTAAAAAATTATGAAAATGACGTATCATATCGATATGTTACGTGATTACGTGAACAAATTGTAGTGTTCTTGTCGTTTGACGTCGCCTTATCGTGTTTAGAATTTCTTCTTGACTAACACTTATAGGGAAGAACACTTATATGCGCAGAGGGTAATAGCGGTCAGGGCAATACGAGGTTACAGTACAGTATCCCGGACAGCAGCGACCCTCCTGGCGACCGATCCCCCGGTTCGAGCTACGGGCGGAAGCTTTAGCAGTTGTGTATCGGCACAGAGTGGTTGCAAGGGCGGATGGCCTGCGGCCTGATGCCGACGAGGTCCGAAGGGTCAGAGCCTTGACCGACCAGGCTCTGGTCCAAAAGTGGAGCGACAATCTCGGATCCCCAGTAGCGGGCACGGCCACTGTGGCGGCGACCGTCCTCATCTGAAACAATGGCTATCCAGAAAGCACGGGACGCTTTCCTACAAATTGGTGCAGGTTTTGATCGGACATGGGTGCTTCGGAAAGTTCCTGCACCAAATTGGCCGAGAGGAGTAACCCGCTTGTCATCAGTGTGGCGCAGCTATCGAATCAGCGCATCACACTGTGGCAGATTGTGCGGCCTGGGGACCTCAGCGTCACCTCCTGGTGGCGTTAATCGGCGGCGACCTAGCGTTGGGGTGCATAGTAGGCGCGATGCTCTACAGTGAGAGATGTTGGGCGGAAGTGGCCTTCTTTCGCGAGACGGTAGTCTCGCTGAAGGAAGCCCACGAGTGAGAGAGAGGGAGAATGCACTGGCTACTCCCCCTCACTACCGAAGGAGGCGGAATACAAGGCGGCGCATGTCTGCGCATCTCCTCCCGCCTCCGTGAATTCTCCGTCGCACTCATCCGGAACACCGGGGCAGAATACGAAAGCTGCACATCTGATGGCTCACTAATGGATGAAGAGGGTTCCACTGGGTTTTATTGGGTATTGCGAGACTTTAAATAAAATATTTCCCATTACTATCTGTCAATGGAGTAAAAAATATATATAATTTTTAGACAATTATTTTCCTGGCATACCATCATTATAAATACTTACGAAAGTTATGGTGTACCTACTATACATAAAAAATACACAGCTGTCATTTACATACGCATATATTAGACGATCTCGCTGGCGTAATAGTGTGAGTATTTGCTTCACTAACAAAAGTCGTGGATTCGATTTCCAACAGAAAAAAATATTAAAATTATTTTTTTTTACTTGGACTGTATGGATTAGAGTTGTCGGTCATAGCTAACTAGGCACTCTCCCAGCATAACCGTACCGTCAAGTTTTTCAGTTTTTCAGGTAAATTATTTCTTACCCGATAAATTGTATCATCACTTATCATTAGATAAGATTATAGTCATAGGCTTACCTATTAGTATTAAAAGAAACACTATGCCCATACAAGAGCTTATTTTGTGATGACGATTGAATGCGATGCCCAAACTTGAGTTTGTTGTTTCCGACGTATTACACGCGCGATTTCCTATCAAGTGATCCACATAAAGACACACAAAATAGACCCAAGCGTTATCGATATCGATATACACTTACAGAATAATGTTTATTGAGATATATTTCGCCATGTATATTTAAATAACCTAATGTTTTTATATCTATTCGTAATCATTTGTTTCAAAGAATCAAGATTATAATAATGACCAATTTACTTAGTTTTTGCAGTTAAATATACCTACTACATTTTATTAACGTTTTTGTAGGATACCTCGAAGTGGAGGTCTTACATGAAATAAATTTAAATCGAAATTTGAGTGGCGTGTATCACGTTCAACTTAAAGATAATTCCAACTTCAGATACGATATTAAAGAATTGGCAGAATTTCACTTAACAGACACCTACAATAAAGATATCGCTTTAAGTAAGTATAATAGAGATTTTAGTTAAATATTATTAGAGATTATAATATTTTGATATGCACATATTACTTGTGCTTAAATGACTATTTACAGAAATGAGCTGACGAGTGAGTGATAAGTAATAAACTATTTCTAAATAAGTTTATGTTTGAATGCCTCTTTGGTCTAGTGGCTAGCCATTTCGACTACAGACATGAGGTCCTATGTTCGAGTACCGGATCAGATGTATTCTAAAACCAATATTGAGTTTTCTTATTAAGTTTAATTTTTAATATTTGCTCGAAGTAGGTAAGTTGGTGGCGTACTCCACCTCCGTGCCTCGGAGAGCAAGTTAAACAGTCGGTCCTGCGCCTGATTTCTCTCCAGTCGTGTCAGATTCTCGTCACATCGGACTATGAGAGTGAAGGAACAGAAAGAGCACTTGTTGTTTCGCCAACCCGCATTGGAGCCTCTTGGTAGGTATGTACTCCAAAAACACTTTCTCCTATGAGTGAGGAAGTCTGTGTCCATCTGTGGGATATTACAGAATTTTATCGAACAGAATTATTTTGTATTGCATTATTTTGATAATTAAATTAAAATAAACTAAAAACCAAGGTGGCCTAGTGTTGAGATGCAAAGATTCTCTTTTAGATATATCCTGGTTTCGATTCCCGGATAAGCAACTTTACTAAATCTTTATAAAAACGAAGCTTATACACTTAATTGTCCCTTCCAAGACATCGTTCTTTTATTCGGTGAAGGAAAACATCGCGAGGAGACCTTCTTATCCAGGGAATAATTCTGAGGTATGTGTAACCTGCTAACCCGGAAAGGAGCGGCATGGTGGGTAAACTTTAACCTTCCCTCCTATGAGTCAGGAGGCCTGTGTCCAACAGTGGGTGTTAATAGAATACTACTCACTTTAACTTATTTATAATTCTTATAATTTCAGTTTCAACAATAAACAGTCTGTTAAATAAAAATTGGAAATATACCACCTTACAATATAGTAGACCTTTTATAACTTCGCTTGTTGAGAATATTGTGAAGGCCATCGGAACGTTTCTGCATTCGCAGCCTTTGGATAGGTTAGTATATTAAGATTTGTAAAGATAGATCGGTGAAGAAACTGATTTCATAAGTTAAGTTTCTAATGGCGTCATACTGAGCGAGAAATAACTCTATCTCTTATAATTCTGTTAAAATAACTAGAAATAAGACAGTTAATAATATATGTCAACCTTCCTTTTATATCCACAAATACGTTTTTTGTCGACTTGGCCGATCAGTCCATATACATCTATACTCAGTCCCATAAAGATTGAATTAATTAATAAAAAAATAAAAGTAATCATAAAATATGTACGTCATTTATTTACACTTAAGACTGCATACAAATACTTCCTTAATAAAAGTTGATACACTGTCGGACTAACTACTCAACTAATTAATGGCAAGCTTTCTGGCAAGCTTTCTGCGGGGTCTTTAACAAAAATGGGAGTCCCACAGGGTTCCATACTAGGACCATTTCTTTTCCTCATTTATATCAATGACCTTCCTTACTTTGTTAAGGGTGATCATGAGATTGTTCTGTTTGCTGATGATACTTCGCTGTTGTTTAAGATTAATAGGCGACAAACAAATTATGACGACGTAAACAGCTCTCTCAATAAAGTGGTACAATGGTTTGAAGCTAATAATTTATTGCTCAACGCAAATAAAACAAAATGTATTAAATTTAGTCTGCCTAATGTTAAACAAATGCAAACCATTGTTAAACTTAATAATGAGGAACTAGACCTTGTAGACAGTACCGTTTTCTTAGGCATTACGTTAGATAACAGATTACAGTGGGGGCCCCATATAAGTGGTCTATCGAACAGGCTCAGCTCTGCGGCTTACGCAGTTAAAAGAATTCGTCGTCTGACAGATGTTGATACTGCCAGACTGGTATATTTCAGCTATTTTCACAGCATTATGTCATACGGTATTCTACTTTGGGGTAATGCTGCTGATATAGATGCAATATTTGTGCTGCAGAAAAGGGCCGTTCGTGCGATTTACAATATGGGTCCAAGAGAGTCGCTAAGAAACAAATTCAAGGCAGTTAACATAATGACAGTTCACTGCGTATATATATTAGAAAACTTGTTGTATGTACATAAAAACATTGACTCTTTTAATAAAAAGAGTGAATGTACATCATATAACTTACGAAACCAAAACAAACTTGTTATAAATTCTAGTAGGCTGCATAAGATTAACAACTCATTTAAGGGTAACTGTATACGTTTCTATAATAAACTCCCACAAGACGTTCTAAAGATGTCAATTAATAAATTCAAAGTCTTTGTTAAAAGAAAGTTGATAGAAAAATCGTATTATAAGTTGCAAGATTACCTAGACGATAGAAACGCTTGGGAGTGAACAAATTGCTCTAATTTTAATTAAAATATAGTAAACTAATTTGTTATTGTAATGATGATGGGAAAAAAAAAATACCCGACTGAGTTTGTTGTGGGTTCTTCTCGGATCAGGGCGCGAAGGAACCCTCGTAACTTTAGATTTTAAGCCGATCTTGAGTACCGTCATCAGATGTATATTAGAATCAGAGTGTGGAAAAAAAAATATAATTTGACGATTCAAAAGTGCTGTAATATGCCTACTTGAATAAAGATATTTTTGATTTTTGATTGATTGATTAACAGTCACATATAATGAGGAGTAGAGATACTTTTTATATAAATATAAATAACAATTATTCCTGAATGGCGCAGTTCTTTGACATATGTCAATAAATAATTTTATTTAAGGAATTTACTGCGGTATTCAAGTAATAAAAAAAAAACAATTCCTGCTTAAAACTTTATTAAGATTAATTTCGTGGATAAATCAGTAGAAATTTAAAGAAATGTATTTGCACTTATGTATATGAATAAAGAGTATTTCATTATTAGATATATATATGACGAATTTAAAAGGTTACACGTAGATTATAAAGCAAAGCCGATTGTATTGAAAGATAGAAATGTCAAGTAAGGTGTATTTCTTTATTGTTCTATATTTTTTTAATTATTAAATGCCTCAGGTGAATGTATTTTATTATTAGTTTTTCTTTATTGTAAGACAAAGATTATATACAAATACAGTCTGTAAACGAAACTTTACGGCGTGATTTAAAGAATATTTTTTATTACTTCAATTAAATAAAACATTGTTCTTTTATATTGTTTTTTATTATTGTCATGAATTTCAAGTGAATCTCACTAATTTACCGAATTTCAATATAAGTTCAATAAATGTGTTAATTATACTAGTAAATCTGGTAACGCTTTGCTGTTGTTCAATGTATCATTCATTATTTATACAGCATATCCCATTCTGCTATAAATTTTGTTATACGAGCTTGTGAAATTTTGTTAAAAAAATCCGAGCAATAGAACTAACAGAAACAGACTAACAACTTAAACAGACGTGTTTACTTGTATACCTTTCTCTTATCCCTTTAAGTATTGCAATTTCTAATTTATTAAATATTAATTTCCAGGGTTTTGTTTTTAATGATGACGGTCTTTGATATAAACTTTCATTCCCTATTTGCGATAATAAGCCTATGTCAATCCCGTTACTTATCGTTATACCAGAATTCATTGAATTTGGTTTATCGGATTATATCGGCTGCGTCAAAAGATTAGTGGTATCTCTTCAAGAAAATTGTTCTGATAAATAATTACAAAAGACCGTTAAGGGACATTTTACAAATTTTGTAAACATTTTTATGCTTATTATTAATTATCCTACATGGAAGGAAAAGGATCGATGCTATTACTTTATCTTATTAATAAGAATGCAAATTGAAAAGGAAACGTATGAACTTAGTAAGCGGTAAATTGTTAAACTATTATATATTTCTATGCAATCATACTATAATGCATATATACCTACTGTATTGTGTGTATATTTCAAAAGTTTCTGTGTAAAGCTCAACCAGGTACTGGTTTGGGGACCAGGGAAACACAACGTCATCACAAATCACGACGAATTAGCAAAACTTCTTTAAGATTTTACGAAAAAATCATTCCTAGTTTATTTGTAAATAAAATTTTGATTACAAATATAATTATCTAAAATTGATTAGACGTAGGTGTCAACGACTAGGAAAATTAGTCCAATTTCACCATCGATCCAGAAAAACTAATACCACGCCATTATCTTTGAAAAGTCAAGTAGGAATTTCATTCTTGATAATTCAATTTTTCGTTTATAAAAGTTCGACGAAGCCGTTGTCTTAAACCGGTTACTCTATACTTAGTCACGAGTTGAGGACAAACGTGATTGCGTGAGCTTTAAAGGCATCGCCTACTAAACAAATTTATTAGTTCTCTTAAACATTTATAAAAAATGAGACAGTAATAGATGAACCCGTAATTACAAATCAGATCCTATTTGCAATCCATGTTCCTTGGCACAATCTTGTGCCATGTCAACTTTCAATGCCATTTCATAGCTGTATGTGTATATCAGAAGACGCAGTTGTCAGTATCTGACAATCTACTAATAGGTTTAGTTACTTCTACAATAATTTGAAGAGCGCCCTGATAGAGAATGTACCGACGGCGCGATCCATCAGTTCTAGCACAATATTATTTATAACTGCGAAATAAAATAATATAGTTACAAGAAATAATTAAATACGTTCTTTTATAATGACTACACGGAAATTAATGCAAGGAACTTAAAGCGAAACTGGTTACACTTTAAAAAAATCACTTCTTAATAACTGGATTATCAAGTTATTAAATCTATATAATGTATGTGCTGGTGTAAGTATATTTTCAATCGTTGGCATACGAAGGGAAATATTCGAGAGAGCAGCCATGAAGAATGTTGTTATAGTTTCACTATTAATTACAACTCAAGTGTCTTCTATTTTTACATTTAGTAAGTTTTTTAATTCTTACTATTAGCTCACATTCCCCCTATGTGTATTGTAAAAAAATTCCATCATCATTCACTCTGATACTCTTTTTAAACTTCTAGTGGACGACAATTGATCTTAATATTGTTTTTTAAAATGTTAATTGAATGCTGTATTTTTTATCGTTTATTAACAAATCTTTTTTTAAAATATCAGTTATAATAATCATTAAAACTTAAATGATAGATTTTACATGCTTTTAACGTGTGTAGTATAAGTTAAAGTCATATAAAATGGGCTGACAGACCATTGTGATATGGAGTTACAATTTACAGTACACATATGTGGGATCCAAGACTAACCTATTACATGTTTATAATTTTTCTATACGTGTCAGTAGTTATATCTGAATTACACCTAAAAAACTAGATGATTGGGTAAAAGCACACCGAAATTGACTGCTTCATTGGTTTAGTGGTAAGCATGTTCGACTACAGACTTGAAGGTCCTGGGTTCTAGTCCTGGGACGGCCAATTCGAAATCGATATTGAGATTTCTATTAAGATTTTCTCAATATTTGCCCGAAGTTGGGAAAAATTTGGCGGTGTGATCCACCCCCGTTCCTGGAGAGCACGTTAAGCCGTCGGTCCTGCGCCTGATTTCTCTCCGGCCGTGTCGGATTGCCGTCACGTCGGTCTATGAGAGTGAAGGAATAGAGAGTACACGTGTACTATGCCTACCAATCCGCAGTGGAGCAGCGTGGTAGGTCTATGCTCTAAAAACCCTCTCTCATATGAGTGAGGAGCCGTGTGCCCAGCAGCGGGACGTTATTGGGCTGCTACTTAATTTACCTTACTTTAACATCGAAATTACCAATTTTTGAACCGCCTGGAAAGCTTTTTAGGAAACACTATCAATTAACTGTTACTAGAAGAAAAATGCCATGAAACCATACCTTCATCAATTCCAAGTCTGCTAATTCACAATAAAGCAACGCTACAGTAAATGCCAATACCAAAACTTTTACATTCATGCTTGATATCATGGATCATCTAGTATATTATTACTTCTTCAAATCAAATCAAAATATTCTTTATTCAAGTAGGCTCAAAAAGCACTTTTGAATCGTCAGTAGCCTGTCCGTTGGTAACAAATCTACCACCGGTTCGGAAAGTTGAATCTGCTGAGAAGAAACCGGCAAGAAACTCAACGGTTACTCTTTTAAAGATAGTTTTGTATGCTACAATGTGTAATATATTGCTTCTGTGAGCAACTGAAATCAAATCCAAAAATTTCTATCGCTTAAATAATCCTCAACATTATAATATGCCTTTTGTAAAAGGATGTTTTTGACATATTTCTTAAAACTATGCGGAGGCAAATCCAAAACTGATTGAGGTATCTTATTAAAAATGCGTATGCTCAACCCGACAAATGATTTCTGAACTTTCTTCACTCTAAAATATGGAATTACAAGTTTGTTTTTATTTCTTGTGTTAAAATTGTGTATTTCACTTTTCTTACTGAATAAATGTATATTATCACGGATATATAAGATATTATTTAATATATATTGCGACGGTACTGTGAGAATTGATGTTTCTTTAAATTTATCTCTTAGAGAAACACGAGATCCTAATTGATATATGGCTCGTATTGCTCTTTTTTGTAAAATAAATATAGTTTCAATGTCCGCCGCCCTGCCTCATGACAGGATGCCGTAAGACATAATGCTATGAAAGTAAGCGAAATACACCATTTTAGCAGTTTCAACATCAGTGTATTGTCTAACTTTTCTAATAGCGAATGCAGCGGAACTAAGTTTAGTTTCTTCAGTAGGTAGTAAGCTTTTAAAAGTCATTTTCTTGTAGCATTCTTTTTTTATTGCTGACAGTTTAAACGCTTGACTGTCATCTCACCTGATGGTTAGTGTTGATACAGTCTAAGTTGGAAGCGTGCTAACCTGGGTAAGAGGCGATATACAGCACAGCATCGTACCGGAATACAAACCTCTTTGTTTGGCGGTACACCTTTGCAGGAAGGCAGCTGGTAACTAGCCACGGCCGAAGTCTCCCACCACCTACAGTAAAAAATTCTAATTTTTACCCAAACTTTTAAGGCCTTTGTAGACATCTATCAATTAAAAATATAAAATAAAATAAAATTGATTTATTAAAAAAAATTTACCCATAAAAAATTTACCTATAGAAATTATATAACCAAAATAAATGAAATAAAATGTACAGATAAACACAAGAGAGATTTAACAATTAAATATATATAAAAATAAATATAACATATATTATAATATCAAAAATATTAATATACATACAGTAGGATAAACGCAGGTTGGATGAAGTGGAGGATGATTTTCCGATGCCAGAATGCCCTTTAAACTAAAGGGGAAAATTTTTAAGACGATGGTAAGACGTGTCATCCTGTATGGATCAGAGTGCTGGGTCGCCAAAGGGAAGAATGGAAGGAAATTGCATGCAGCGGAGATGCGAATGGTGGGATGGATGTATGGAGAGACTAGTAGAGTAATGAGTATATTAGAGGAAGTGTGAAAGTAGCACCAGTGACCGAGAAGTTAAGGAGTGGAAGGTTAGCCTGGTATAGACATGTGATGACAAGGGAGGATAGCCATGTATGCAAGAGGGTCCTAAATATGATAGTAAGCGGCAGGGCCGGGAGAGGGCGACCAAAAAAAGTGTGGATGAATTTTGTGAAAGGGGATATGTGTATAAAGGGTGTGAATGTGGAAATGACAGCAGATAGAGTGAAGTGGCCAAAGGAAACATGCTGTTCCGACCCCACCTAGTGGGTTAAGTGCAAGAAAAACAACAACATTTGTATACATACGGTACCCACCTTAAAACTCCATGTCATTCACATAAATGTCAATTTATAGTGCCACGTGAATGATACAAGACAAAAAATTGCGTTGATATAATAATTTAATTAATTGAACCATTAACTCGCTGTAGAATTTAAGTTTAATTATTATTGTGACAGCGTTAAATTTTTTTTAATGTCAAGGTCAAGTTGACTTATTTGTGTTTATAATGTGGTTATATACCTTGATTATATACCTAAAGGATACCAAACGATGTTAATCATATCTTTGTTTACTAGTAAACTGAAACAAATTTTATAGAGCAAAGCAGATATTTATGTTAAAATATATATGTAATTTAGGCAAATACCTCACAAAAATGATTGGAAAATTTTATGAACATTTTACGTGTACATATATTAATCAGAGATTTTTTTTTCCAATAAATGTACAAAACTTAAGATTTTTATCATATAGATTAAAATGGTAGTTCCTTTATTCTGTTTCATACTAATTGATGGCAGTAAACCTTGGCTATTAGAAGTTCTGGTCTGTTATTTTTTAGGGAAAGTAGTGTAAAGAAACATTACATGAACAAATTTTTTATAAAAGTTTTAAGTTCCTAGAGAAGCATAAATTTAAAAGTATTTTGCGAAGGTCCAAAGTTTTTTTTAACGTTACAACTTTACAAGTAAAACGGTCTGTATTTTAGATAGCATATACCACAATATATAATATATATTTTAGCAGTTTTATAATCAAATCAGTAGTCAGTATTTTAAAACAATTAAATAACTTGTCAAATCAAATCAAATCAAAAATATCTTTATTCAAGTAGGCATATTACAGCACTTTTGAATCGTGAAATTATATTTTTTTTTCCACACTCTGATTCTAGTATACATCTGATGACGGTACTCAAGATCGGCTTAAAATCTTAAGTTACGAGGGTTCCTTTGCGCCCTGATCCGAGAAGAACCCACAACAAACTCAGTCGGGTATTTTTTTTTTCCCATCATCATTACAATAACAAATTAGTTTACTATATTTTAATTAAAATTAGAGCAATTTGTTCACTCCCAAGCGTTTCTATCGTCTAGGTAATCTTGCAACTTATAATACGATTTTTCTATCAACTTTCTTTTAACAAAGACTTTGAATTTATTAATTGACATTGTTCACACGTTGTGTTCAACATTTCGGCACCAATTCCATTTAATTGTCAAGTGAATAAAACTCAATTAAGGAAAGTGTATGTGGACATAAATGTGCGAGCAACAAAATGCTCAAAGGATAATTTTCGTTTGGTATTCAAACTCGCAAAATGTGTTAGTTCAGATTATGAATTACTATAGAATTAAACTTGACGGCCGCGCTGGTTTAATATGCGTAGTGTCCTGGCTATCAAAAGTTTCGATTTCTGTGAAGGCGAATTTAGGAAATTCTTTTTTTTAATTTGTCTAGATCTGGATTGACCGTGGCTAGTTACCACCCAATCCAACCAAAGATGTACGTGGCATTAATCAAAAAATTGGGTTTCGATATCATTATTTACTATCTCGGTCAAGTGTTAATTGAAATCTTGTTTTTTCTTCCATAATTAACTTTTTTCTTATTGTCAAAGTTATCATCTCTCTCTCTCCAATCGTTCCTTCATCACTGAAGGACGTGGTCCTGGTAAGATCCCAATCGTGAACGGATCCACGCTTTCCACCCGCTTCGGTTGGTGGCCATTTTCGTTAGGTTATAAATTTTAGTTTATTTGGTCTCGATCAATTGGTCAGCTCACCGTGTCGGGAAACGGCCTCGAGATCTTTTTCCGTCTGTGTCTTCCGTGATTATGAGCCTTTCCAAACAGTCTTTTTGCCGCATGACGTGCCCGAAGATACAGATACATACAGATTTTAAACATGAAATGTAGATATCTATACATTACAAATTATTTATCAACTAAAATGTGTGATTTGCTTCCAGAAATAACAACGGATAAATGCAAACTAGAAGATTCAACATGTATGATTAAAGTTTTTCAAAAAACCATTCCTGCATTTAGCAAAGGTGTACCGGAATTGGGTGTAGAAGTTATGGACGAGATGGTGCTTAACGAAAATGTGAAATTTGCTATGGCAGGGCTTTCATTAGAAATTACAAATGCACGTTTAAAAGGAGTAAAAGACATCATTGTAGATGATATCAAGTAAGTTTACGTAAAACATTTAATGAATAGCTTGAATAAACATACATATGAATCACTAACATTGTTTTTAGCTATGTCCGTTTAATTTAAAATATTCCAACCGATTGACATAAAATTCAGAAGTGTCTACTTTCTCAATATAGACGGCTAATTATTACGGATTTTGGTAGTATTCTTACGTTATCCGGAACTTCGGGAAACAGCTATATAGGAGAGGAATCTCGGCGAGGGAGGAAATCTTACAATACTCACTAAAACCCAGCGGAATCCTGTTCATCCATTAGTCGGACATCCAAGAACCATTTCTGCATTCCTCTCTGATGTCTCGGATGAGACCGACGGATAGTCCACGACGGTGGTAAGACCTGCGTGAATATATGCTGCCTGATACCCCCCCTCCCTCGGCCGTAAGTGGGAGCATATACTGCATTTTCCGACACCTCCTGTGGACCTTTAGTGAGACGACCAAAGAGGGAACAAAACAGAAGAGGACCTCTCCATAAACACATATAACATCATAAAATCTTAATTGTTGATCTATATCTTTTCGATAGTAACTTAACAAAATTGAATAGTAATTTAATAGAATAACATCACATTTTATTATATACTAGCTGACTCAGCAAACATTGTTTTGCTATGTTATAACTATTATCGCAATTAAAAAATAGGGGTTGGTGATAGAAAGGTAAAAATTTTGCGTTGTATGTATTTTGTATGCTGTATTACAAAAAAATAAAAACAAACTGTAATATAAAAAAATAAAAATAGTACTCATCAACACCAGTTATGTCACACTATATACTTTATTATAATTTACTATACAATAATTCACTGATTTACGACACACAATAAACACTTTACTGATCCACTGATATCACTTGAATGCCTCTCCGTTGTGACGCGATCTCACACGAAAACGTTATTCGGCGGCAAACAGTTGCCGATATCCACGCTAACATACACGAAAATTAGCTGAGGTATTTCGGAGGAGTTCAACTTCTAACACTGTGTCACGAGAATTTTATATATTAGATAATTCACATTGCAATGATGAAAATATATATGAGAAACAATAACGGTGTGAGGATACTATTAGTTGTTAATATTATAAACGCTTTTAGGTGGGACAAAAATAAAAAAACAGTATTTTTGGAATATCACGCGCCGATTTTCGCTATATCTGGAAATTATAAGGCCGATGGAAAGATATTGATACTACCCCTCACCGGTAATGGCGAGATAAATCTAAAATTAAGTAAGTAAAGAAATTCATCTATTTATTTAATGTGTTTACTAGGTAACGAAAAATCTTTACTCAGCGAGCAATGGAAAGGAGATGCTCAGGGTTTTTCTACGTGATCAAATAAGAAATGAGGAGATCCGTAGGAGAACTAAAGTCATCGACGTACCCTACCGACTTGCAAAGCTGTAGTGCCAATGGGCAGGTCACATAGCTTACAGAACCGATGGACCCGCACCAGAAACCGCAGCGTCGGTAAATCCTCCACCTGGTAGACGGATGACATCAGATGGATCGCCGGCAACTGCTGGATACAAGCAGCGCAGTGGAATTCATTATGAGAGACCTTTGTCCAGCAGTGGACGTCCATCGACGTCAATTGAAACGATACGACGCCAACGACGAAAGACCCTTACATATTTAAATTATGTAAAAATCTAAAAATCTAAACTATCCAAGAGCATTAAATATCAAATATAGATGATATAATAATGCGTAATAATAGTGTAGATAAATCTGTTTAAAGAAATTTATTTCTTCTGAACTAAGAACACACAGTTCACTTAAGGTGAAAATTTTACATAGTTTTAAATTTTGCTTTGTCGAATATATTACATTTTAAGAAAGTTGCATCAAAAATGACAAAAAAACACAGTATACAATACAAAGGGTAATTAGATAAAAAAAGAACAAGTACAAAAAATATCGTATGAAGGTATAAGAACTAATGATATACGATATAAGAAATCAATACATAAACTGTATTTTGAAATATATATCGCTGAAATATATGCTGAAAAGTGATCTATACTTATTTATCTATATCTGTATATTATATGCTGAAGAGGCGACTTTTACACCAGATTAAAAATTAAAATAAAACGGACAAAAAATGACATAATTTGTATGATTTTTTTTTTTAATTTTACTATCAATTGTACTGGAAACATTTAATAACTTGACTTTTGTACGCGTAATAGTGAATAAAGGCTTTTTATTTTTATTTTATTATATATTATATAGATTTTGAAATTACACCTCCGATACTTTATTGTGTAAACATGGATGTCAAAATATTTATATTAGTCAAAGTCAAAGTCAAAATATCATTATTCAAGTAGGCCTATTACAGCACTTTTGAATCGTCAAATATCGTTTTTTCTATATATTATTTAAATGAATGACTGATCATAACACTAAAGAACGACTTACAATCTAAAGTTACGAGTGTTCCTTCGCGCCCTGATCTGAGATGAGCCCACAACAAAGTCAGTCGGGTGAACGTTTTCTTTTTGTTATCATCATTACAATATTTATTTAAAATTTATTCTATTTCTATATATATAAAGAGCAATTCATTCACTCCCACGCTTTTTGTCTTCTAAGTATTCTTTCAAATTACAGAATGATTTCTCAGTTAGTTTTCTTTTAATAAAAGGTTTAAATTTATTAAGAGACATCTTTGTAACTTCTTCTGGGAGTTTGTTGTAGCAACGTATACAGTTACCCTTAAATGAGTTGTCAGTTTTATGTAGCCTTCTAGAATTTACAGCAATATTATTTTAATTTCTTAAGTTATATGAGGTGCATTCAATTCTTTTCCTAAAAGAGTCAATATTTTTATAGACGTACAACGAATTTTCTAATATATATACGCCGTGAACTGTCATTATTTTTACTGCTCTGAATTTGCAAGCAAAAGCTTCGATCTATTAGTATATAACTAAAAAATGAAATCATAACGTACTCGTACTTATTACAGCTAACATGAGAGTTAAAAACTATGTTTCCCTGGGAGAGAAAAAGAAAGATGGAAAGACGTATGCTTCTATCATGAACTATAAATTTGATTATGAAATTGTGGGCAAGGCTCAGTACAATTTAACAAACCTCTTCAACGGAAATAAGGAACTAAGTAAGTTAAAACTTATTTTTAGTGTTCAGAAATCTCAGATCAAAATCAGTTCAGAAATCTTTACCTATTTTAGTGTTTTTAAAGAAATTTATAGAGCCACGTATCTATTTTATAAATGGTCTGGGTTCTATATTCATATATAAAAATAAAAAAGATCTCATATTCGCTTAATGTACATTTTATTCGGAAGTGTGAAGGTAATATGCTTATGTAATTATTGTTAGTTACTTAACACAACATGCCAAAAAGAATGTCATAATTGTTTTTTAGGTGACGCTGCATTGTTATTTATGAATAATAACTGGAAAACCGTTATTAACGAATTTGGAAAACCTGTCATTGATGTGGCCGCGAAACAAATTTTCAAAAATGTTAATCAATACCTGTCAAATTCGGCTCTCGAAGACATTTCGCTTTCATATTCGTAATATAATAAGTATATATTGTATTAACTATATAGTTTAGTGAACGATATACTAAATATTCTTCATTTTAAATTACATTTCGTGTGTAACAAACCATAATTCTAATATGGCGACGCAAGGAAGAAAGTTTAAATTCGAAAACATCATTCCGAAATCTATAAATATAACAACTTTCTGAATTGAAACTTCTTTAGGCGCATGAGGGTAAAATTGAGGCGTGATTAGCGTCACAAAGATGTGCAGCGTTTTTTATGCTAATTCATATGAAGGTTACGTAGTTTTAATATCTACAAATAACACGTGGCATGTTAATTTGCTACTCATAAAAAAATAAAACCCTCTCTCATATGAGCGAGAAGGCCTGTGGCCAGCAATGGGACGTTAGTGGGCTGCTACTTACTTACTCATCGTTTAATAATTTAGTGTACTATTTGTCATAGAATATAAAATAAAAACATTTCATAAACTTTTATTCTAAATTTCAAATTGCAATACAAAATTTAAATAATAATTTATAATGTTGAAAAAAAAAAAACACGGGGCATTTTTATTTACAATTCGTCATTTGAGATTTGTATTCATTTTCGACCCTTTTAATATTTTAATGAAAAATAGTTAATTAAATTCCTAACATATCTTCCTTTTGCCCGCCATCTAAGTCTCGGAAATGAAAATTTTTAGATTTATATAAATATAAACAATTCTCAATTATTTTGCCAAAGAAGTTTCACTTCTGACATGTGTACTTTGTACGCATGCAATTTTTTATAGGCAGGCGCTTGACTGTGATCACACCTCTTATGGTTTCTACACAGCGTCGTATCGGAAAACAAATCTCTTTGCTTGGCAGTGTCTTTGGTGGTAAAATTTTCAGACAAATGAGATTCAAAGAAGTGAGAAAATACATTACCTAAATTTGCCCTACCGGGGATCGAACCTGGGATCGCTGCTAACAAAGCGAGTACTTGCTCTACCTCGCCAGCGAGGCTGTCATAACTACTAAGTACTGTACTATAAGTATAATATGGATGCTTGGATACTGACAATACAACAATCTGCACTTGGATTAATTTTATTATAAGTACTCGTAAGTACGATCTTTAGAGATTAGTTGAGATTCTTTTATATCATTGTCACTTCTCAGAATTGTATAACAGAATTACTAGATTAGACTATTGTGTTGGAAAGGCTTCTATTAATAAAGAATTTATGATTTGTGATTGTTTTGCTTAACCATGAGAAAACCTACGGATATAGAAGTATCTCTATCTACTTACGCTACTACTTAGCTATTTACGCTTTCATTGAATTTTTTTCGCAGATATAAGCGAGCAAGCGCTTATAAGCTAAGACTGTCACATCAATAAGAAAACTGTTATATATTATTTATAACAATTAATATACAATACGACGATACAGATAATTTATAGTCAAACTTATAAAATAAAAATATACACACTCAAGCAATCCTTATACATAACATAACTCATCAATGCTCAGTCCCATAATTTATTTAAAAAGATGGTAAAGGAATCCTTCCTGTCCAAGAATTGATTAATTGATACTGTTTTTATTAATTATTAAGAGTGTTATTGCTATTGGATTCAGAAGTTGCTAATAAATTTGAAGAATTCTTCACTAGCGCTCCTATCTCGACAACAAAATCTCTGAACTAATCACCATCCACTGCTCTCTCTTGGCTGGCCTGTAGTGTGTCTCAATCTTATAGTATTTTCAAATTCCACCACGTCAATAGCTCGGACGTTATTAAGTCATTTAATTTAATCAGTAATAAGAAAACATATGATTTATGGGGTCTATCTGTTAACCTAGCAAGATCATTAATTGACATCCTTGCAGACGACATGGCTGAAATTTTTAAAAACTTTGTAGATTGGGGTGTATTGTATAACTTTGTATTTCCTGACTTAATGAAGTACAGTAAAACTCTACCAATGTTAACATTAACGTACTGTACGTAACGTTCGTACGACGTACGACGTAACGTAACGTTCATTAATGTACTTCATCAAGTACGGCCTGACTTTAAAGTCAGGCCGTACTTCAGACCCCTCTAACTTGAGAACAATATCGGTTCTTCCGACTTTCAGAAAAGTATTCGAAAAAATTATATTGAACCAATTGCTACAACATTTTCAAAAATATAATCTATTACACAGTAAGCAATTTGGATTTACGCGAGCTCGTTCAACAACCGATGCTGGTGTACAGTTATTACATAATATTTACGAGGCCTGGGAGGAATCACGAGACGCGCTTGGTGTTTTCTGTGATTTGTCTAAGGCCTTTGATAGTGTCCAGTATAAAACTCTGATCGGGAATTTTGATTTGATGCATTAGACCTGATAAGTTCCTATTAAACTAATAGAACACAAAAGGTCTGTGTTAATGGAAAACTTTCAGAAAGGTCTGTAACGAAACTAGGTGTCCCACAGGGTTCCATATTAGGACCATTCCTCATTTACATTAATGACCTTCCTTATTTTTTCAAGGACGGTCATGAGATAGTTTTGTTTACTGATGACTCTTCTGTAATATTCAAAGTTAATCGACAACAAACAAATTTTGACGAGGTAAACAATTCGCTCAATAAAGTAGTACAATGGTTTGAAGCAAATACCTTATTACTGAACGGGAAAAAAACAAAAAGTATTAAATTCACATTATCAAACGTAAAGCAAGTCAGAACCATTGTTAAACTTAAGAATGAGGAACTTAATCTGGTAGATAGTACCGTTTTTTTAGGCATTACGTTACATAGAAAACTACAGTGGGGGCCCATATAAGAGGTCTATCGAACAGGCTCAGCTCTGCGGTTTACGCGGTTAAAAAAATTCGCCGTCTTACGGACGTTGAAACTGGCAGGCTGGTCTCTTTCAGTTATTTTCACAGCCTTATGTCATATGGCATTTTACTTTGGGGTAATGCTACTGATATAGATGCAATATTTGTGCTGCAGAAAAGGGCTGTTCGTGAGATCTACAATATGGGTCCAAGAGAGTCGCTAAGAAACAAATTCAGAGCAGTAAAAACAATGGCAGTTCACGGCGTATATATATTAGAAAACTTGTTGTACGTCCATAAAAATATTGACTCTTTTAGGAAAAAAAGTGAATGCACCTCATATACCTTAAGAAATAAAAATAAAATTGTTGTAAATTCTAGTAAGCTACATAAAATTGACAAGTCATTCAAGTGTAACTGTATACGTTTCTACAACAAGCTCTCAGAAGAAGTTACAAAGATGTCCCCTAATAAATTTAAATCTTTTATTAAAAGTAAACTAATTGAGAAATCATTCTATAATTTGAAAGATTACTTAGAAGACAAAAAAGCGTGGGAGTGAATGAATTAGTCCAGCTAAGTAGGTCCAATTTCAAAAAAGAGATCAACCGCCGAATCCAACTCGGTTGGGCAGTTAGGTTGGAAACTACGTCAGACATTTTCGTCCGATATCCCTCAGTGCCTGAAGACCAAAGTCTTCGAATTGAGCGTGTTGCCAGTGATGACCTACGGTTCTGCGACGTGGTCGCTTACCATGGGCCTCATGCGGAAGCTCAGAGTCACTCAGCGTGCGATGGAGAGGGCTATGCTCGGAGTTCTCTACGCGATCGAAATGAAGAGATCCGTAGTAGAACCAATTTCACCGATATGGCCCTACGAATCGCGAACCTGAAGTGGCTATGGGCGGGGCACATAGTCTGAAGGACCGATGGATGTTGGGGGCCGAAGGTGCTGGAGTGGCGACCCCGCACTGAACGGCGCAGTGTAGACAGAACCCCCACAAGGTGGACCGATGACATAAAGAGGGTTGCCGGTAGCAGCTGGAGCCAGGCGGCGCAAGATCGGGCCTTGTGGAGGTTATTACGTTCAGCAGTGAACGTTCATAGGTTGAAGCGACGACGACGGCGACGACGACGACGACTTATAGAAAATAAACACTAAGTCATATTGCATTGAAATATATCAATACTTTGTACATCTTTTGGTTGATAATAAAGTTATAATTATTTTATTTCTGTGTTTTTCTACCAATCGCCTATTGAACTGACATAAAATACATTCAGAATCTAAATCAAGATATTTTTAATCAATTAGGTTTAACAGTCTCATAAGAGTCATTTCTCTGTCCATACCCAATGAACTACTACAAATCCTGATTGTTGATTCTATCGGGAAGAAAATATCGAGAAATTTATTAGTTAATATTTTAAACATAGATTTTAATTATTAATATGTTTATGTAGCGTAATGAGAAAATGAGAAAAGTTGCATATCTAGGGCACGTGATACGACACGAGAGATACGAGCTTCTACAACTCATTTTGATGGGAAAAGTAGCCGGGAGAAGAATCGTTGGTCGCAGAAAGAAGTCTTGGCTGAGAAATATCAGAGAGTGGACCGGAATCGCGAGTGCCGCACAATTATTTCGCCTTGCGAAAAATAGAGAGGAATTTGCGAAACTGTCTGCCAGCCTTCGCTAGTCGGAGAGGCACTCAAAGAAGAAGATGAAGTTTAAATTATATGCTATAAGCAAATACTATTCACTAAAATTTACACACCAGTACCATCACTCGCAAAACGGAGGGCAGATATCAACTATACAAAATTTTAGGAGACCGCACCCGAAAACGAAGACACATGATAGTACTAATGACGTCTTTAATTATGGAGCGGAAAAAATCGACCCCGATTAAAAAAAATCATATGTTTAATACAATTTTACTAGCATTATTTATGCTCCATCGTGTTAGTACAGATTAATAAAACGGTAGTTTCATAAAAAAGCATTACTTTACTAAAAAAAAACCAACCAGCATTGAAAGGCAAAATTAAAACAGCTGACGTCTCAGCTCGGGACAAATTGGGTTTTTTCTGTCCCACCATCAAAGGTGTCATAAGTACTACCATCTGTCTGCGTTTTCGACAACGGTCTCGTAACATCTTGTATAAAAAAACAGATGAATTGATAACCTCCTCCTTTTTCACGAAAGTTCCCATCAAATCTCTTATAGATAAAACTGAACTATACACATAAAATAAGTGAAGTATAAGTGAAGTTCAATTATTTCCATGACATGTCCTATCATATTATCCTTCAATGTGGATCAATTTGCTTGGATTGACATATACACTCTTAATGAGGTGTTGTCAGCCGAATTTCGATCACAATGGATATCCTCAAACTGTCACAGAATATGGTCATTGATAAAAATTATTTTCTTTTCTGTTATGATAGTTTTCATTTGATGGTTATAACTATATTTTAACTAGGTGACCCTGCAAACGTTGCTTTGCCATATAACAACTATTATCGCTATTAAAACATAGCGGTTGGTAGTAGGAGGGTAAAAATTTAGGTCTAAATGTATTTTTTAATTCCACGTCATAACTAATAAAACTGAAGAGAATTTTGTCCAAAAAAGAAAAAAAAATGGGGTTAACCACACTTAACACCTAGGGGTGTAAAAATAAGTTATAAACCTATTCTCATACCTATTGAATATGAATATAAAATTTCATCAAAATCGGTCAAACGGTTTCGGAGGAAATGCTAAAATGTGACACAAGAATTTTATATATTAGACAGACAATTAAGCATGTTTATTTTGATAATGTATTTCCCACTTAAATTGTTTTTGTTTGTGATAACAAATCAAGTTTTCTAACTGAAGTGAACTATTATAAATATTTCTAAAATGTCTCATATATCTCGCCCAATGATAAGTTTTGAGCAAATACGCCTACAAAATTTAAACTTTCAGTAATGTAATGTAATAAGTACAAAAGCTGCAAAACAAGGTTTTCTTTTTGATGTAATATAACAACAAATGATTAAATATAGAGTCAGTTATCCAATAAAAAATCAATAAATAGCGTAGGCCATGCACTAACCAGAATATATTGTTTTACCTCTTGAGCAGTATTTTACAGATTTGCCACTTTAATATTCAATATTTCCTTTAATTTAGTACATATGTTACGGATAAAACATTTAAAAAAAAAGTATCTATTGGGTCTGTATTTATTAAGAACTACGTAGGAAGACACCTTTCAACCACATATGTAGTTGTTAACTGAATGATGCATTATTATTTATCGGAAATACGATTATTAATTTAATGCATTGAAGAAATTGTCAGTGTCATACACTACAAGTTCAAACATATATTTAAACTTGTGTGGATGAATAAAAAAATATTATGATATATTATTTCGGGAAAGAATAAGCTTTCAAGTGACTGAATATCAGCTTTTATGTTAGCAGTTAATTGAAGTCAACCAGTTAACCAAGACGAATAACTTTATTTAAATAGTTAAACTCATTCAATCTTTAACGTCAAAGTTAAATAAAATTTCAAACCATTCCGAAGATAAATGAATTATTTGTTTTGTTGTAATAAAGGATAACTTGATAGAAAATGATTTAAAGCCCAACAACCGAAAACAAAAGAACAACAAATAAACACGACGCTTGTAAAATTCGTTTATGGTAAATCGAAATTGCAATAATGAAAATTTATTATCGGACTAACTGAAGGAAATGACGATAATAAATTCATAAATTCCATTAGCGACTTCATTTACATTGTTGATCTTATAAAGCCACTCCTGTTTAAAGAGTCAATCGTAGAGTTTAATACAAACATCGATATTTTACAATATTTTGTATGATTACTTTGGTTATATTTTAATGGCATGGCTGGTGTAATGCTGCGCTTGCTCGCTAGCAAAAATCCTGAGTTTGATTCCAGGCAGTGCATATGTAGGAAATTGTATTTTCAAGTCTGTTTATGCCTTAAACGGAGGGAGGATTTGGCCGTGGCTAGTTACCATCCTATTAGCAAACCCGTACCAATACGCAATAAATTTATATTATCTTTTACATTACCTATTTATTACGAAATAAATTTATTAGAGACCTGTGAAGAGGTAAATTATCTCTTACCAGTGAGTCCATTACCACCTTAAACTGTATCATCTTTTACCATCAGGTGAGATCATAGTCAGGTGTGATAACCTGTCAGAAATAAAAAAGTAACCTTACGTCTTCTACTGGATTTACCTTCAGCTAAACCTGATCACGCTTTTTGTTGGATCCCGGTGGTGCCACATAGTTCATGATCCCCTGAAAGTATAGGTCAATTATAAACACACACCACATATATAAATATATTAAGATTACTTTACTAGTAAAAACAAATTTAAGTAATTAACAGAACAATTATAATTTACCGCTTACTAGATTACCACGTTACCTTAAAATATTTCTATTAAATCAATCCCTCAAATATGATCACAGCCAGAAGACAACGTAGTTTATAATAACTCATTAAAACAGTTTATCACACATTATAAAGACCTAAAAACAATAAAAATATATAGTCATAATAATCTTGTAAAGAAAATTATTTAAATCATAAATAACATCACTTTGATTCTAAATCGACATCAGACACTTAAGACGACTTAAATCTACATACATAAGTAGAGAAAGGATTATAAACAATAACCTTTTAATTCACAACCTCATTAAGACTACGTTTGGCACCCTTAGGGGCTGTTATCTTAACAGGGTCTGATTTGCATAAAATAATTATTAATTACGACTTATAAGGGCGTGACTGCTCTCATATGTTTAATTTAGAACCCGACACGATCGCTTTTAGATTTAACGTAATAGATACGATATCGTGTAAAGAAAATTAGCGTTTTTATATTTGGCCATACATATACACATAAAACCCGGAGTTATTTGCCTATAAGTTTTGCAGGGAAACCATAACGACAATCCCTTCGATATATACGTTAAATTCTACACGTAATCTAGCAATTTTAATCTGGTTTTTAAATGATTAAACCATAGAAATTGAACCCACATAACTCCGCTCAAAAAATGTAACTAATTTTCGAACATTTTCGTTCGATCCAATTAAATTTTGAAATATAATCTCGGATCGGTGATTTACTTCTCTTAATTAATTTATGTCCAAAATTCGGACAGCTCAATTTCCAACTCTTAAAACTTTGCCCATTATTCAGGGGTGTACCACATTTCAAATGGTCATACAAAATCTAAATTCAGGATGAGCCTTTACTGTCACGTGTAGATATTTGGAACTGCGTTATGAATACCTAAAACTTTCAACGCTTAGTGTACTAAAAGCTTTCAAATGTGGACAACATTTTATTGAGAGGTTTTTACCCTTTTTATAGTGGACTATTATACGTTTTTGATGGCGAGGCCAGTAAGGAAAAGGCTGCAAAACAGATTTTGTGCAAGGATGACACGGATATCTTCCACCGGAGTTTCTGAAGCTACCTCAGGAGCTATGTGGATAACAAGCGAGTAATAGTGGGTGTAGTCTCACCTAATCCCACCTCTTTTCCCCAAGAGCTGCGTGTATGTTTAAGATCATTCCACAACGTGAAAAAAGTCGTTAAACTGTACTATAAACTATATACACTGTGACGTACTATAAACAAAAATAATATTACCAAAAAGTTAGATTCTAAATCACAACGATGGTATAGAAGTCAAAAATGGCTTCAATTTGGCTCGATCTGATCGTAAGTGATAATATAGTACAACAAATTTTGCACAAGAAATTGTTTAAAAACTCTTTCTTGATCCATACTGCAAAACTGTGGATATTCTACCTTGTTCTGTTTCCCGAATCCTACAACCCAAATCATTGCAAGACAAGGGTAAATAGGTACCTTTTAGCGAGCGCGTACTATATTTGACCTGATCATGGCTTTCCCTCAGGCGTTATTGAGGTCATGCGCAAACCTAGCGGTAAGTTACCCTTTTGTAGTTTTCTAGACAGTACTGGAATACGATTTTGAATGGTACCACGTCATTGTTGGTAAGCTGACAATCCAGCCACGGTAGGAGTAAACCTACCACTTCTTCTGCAGAAATTGCATTATTCATGGAATCGAACACAAGACCTGAGCTATCGCCCACGATACCATTGGAAGTGGATGTTAGTAAAAAAAGATACAGACTAAAATATAGCCTAATGGTTAGTCACGTGGATTGTTGCAATAAAAGGCACGTGAGCGACTTTAAACTAGGTACTAAAAAAATCATGTGCCTATGTCTTCAATAAAATTCATTATTGTGCTTTTCTATGAAGGAAAAAATACCAGCATCTCCCGGGAGCATTTCCGGCGTAACTTCAGTGTAACAATCTAAGTGACATGTCTAAGCGCTAAACCTATACCTGACATTAGGAAGGAGGAAACCTGTCTAATAGTGGGTCTTTAATCGGTTATTACATATTACCAAAAAATCTGATAATGTAATAACTGGACGAGTAGATTACACAAGAATATCAGGCTCAAATTTTTTTATCATCATTCACTAAAGACTAATATAAATTAAAGTTATTTATTCCCAGTATTGCAAGTAAACAATATTATAAAGGTTACTTTAGTAACCTATAAGAATATTACAGCAAAATACATTGTGTAGACAATACTTCTCTGAGAACCCTAATATAGTATTATTAAGATTCTTTAAACTAAATCTATATACACACATATATAACATGCTAGCTGAACCCGCGACTTTGTCTGCGTGGAATGTTTTTTGTGTAGCATTTTAATTAATTTAGGCAAATTGTTTTAAAAATAAGAAACATACGTATAACACCCCTCAACTCCCCTTGCAAAAGAAGTATGGCAAAATCCGTTCTTACCTGACCTCTACTCGGCTAAAGGAATATTTCTACCAAATTTTAACTCTCTACGTTTTATGGTTTCAGAGATATCATGATGAGTCAATAGATACCTGGATATCTCTTATATATATTTTAGCTAATTTTGAAAACAGAAAAACGATTATGATTTCCATGTTAGGTACAGTATAAAAAGCGAAGTTTTGTAAAGAGAACTGCTGATAATAAAGTCAACAATATAAACTTGACTTAATAAATGTAATCAAACCATAAACTCAGTCAAAATCAATACGTTGAAGCAAAAGAAGTTTGGAATCTTAATAAGGTTTCTAAGGCTTCTGGGATTTGAATGTCTTCACGAGGTTTAGCCTACGGGAGCATCAAATATTTTATCAACTTCTAACTTACATTTCAGTCGTATCCCAGCTTCTGTCGTGGATAGACGTGTACGGAGTTTGACTGCGAACTAATTCGCAGCTGTTCGAAATATTGGGACACTGCTTCCCATAAGTTACGAGATTTAAACAGTTTAGTGGTTTGTGTTTATGACATTCAAAATATTTATTCATTTCAAATTTCCTGTGTATAATCGATGTATAAAACTTTTTCGTAACGGGATTTGTGCGATTTTCAGATCACTATGTATGTTGACAGACTTGACGGATAAGGGTGAGTGTAGGGTGCTTGTTTTAATTGAATTTTTGTTTTTGAAAATGTCAGCAATTTATCTGTTTTTTTCATGGTTCTACAGGCGGTAAAATGGAAGTTAAATGAGGAATTTTGCCATATACATTCTTTCAAAACAGGAATAAGGGACTTCTATGAGGGAAATTGTGGATTTGGTATTCACAATTTCTTAAGAACAATTTATATGACTCCATTCCCTTTAAATAAAAAAAGAGTTGGATTACGATATTTGTTACTATGCAGATAGAATTTAAGTAAAACAATATGTCTTACTAAACTTTTAACTGTAAGTCAAATCGTTTGAATAATGAACTTTTATATTTTAACGAACTTTAATTACAACGGTCCAATGCCACTTATAAATTTCATTCAATCAAAAAGATTGAATTCAAATACAATATGTTCTACATGTATTAAGCCAATTCCTTACTTTAGACATTTCGATTGTTTAGAAAGGTAAACTATTTTACGATGGTCTTATTTTTAAATAAATAAACCAGAGCCCATACAAATCTTATAAACTTCATTCAGACTAGAAACCTTAATAATCTGTTTACCCCAGTGATTAAATTAAAACTCAAATGCTTTATTCATTACGTATAATTAATGTGGCATTTCGCCTAAGGATTTGAATGCCGTGCCCTTTTTCAGAATTTTCAGTCTTGTTTACATTAAAATGAAACAATTAATGTATGAAACGGCGTGAAGAGGGTCGCCTTGTTTGAAAGCCTTCTTTTTAAAAGTAATTTTATATATTTTAACTTTATTTAATTCACAACAGATTTTATACACGATTTTAAATTATTATAATACATCTTTAAATGTGTTAAATGCTGTGGAACTTAGCCCTTTCTGAATTCAAGTAGTGCTGAAAAGGTCATGGTCATGGTTTCTCATGATTATACTAAATTATACATAATTACCAGAAAACTTCTTGGAACCCTAGCTCTGTATTCATTTTAAATTAACATCCGTTGTCTTATATATTCTATACTACTCTGTCTTAATTTATAAAAAAGATTTATTGTGATATCAATTTTATGACATATTTTCTTATATAATTTTTTCGTTATTGTCTGTTTCTCTTAATTTTACACATTTATTGCTTTATTTTTTTGTAGTTATATTAGATAGTTTTCAGCACACCATTGGCTTACTAAATCGTTTCTATAATAAGACGGATGATGTTGTTAATTCAATATGTTATATATCTCTCTGTTTTGTTTAAACTTATCTCAAATCTATTTTGACGTTGTCAAAATATATGTTTTCAATAACTAAAGTAATAAATTATATGCATGTCATTTTAAAATAATGATTCCATTTAAACTTTTTATACCAATTGCAAAAGTCATTGAAAAAGTTGTTTCACGATTGAACATCATTCAAAATTACTTAATACCCTTCACAAAATAGAATTATTAATAATAACAGCCAATTTTCAGCTTCGTTACTTTCACAATTTCATGTTATATATCTCCTCGCTGAATAATTGCTTTAACTTTTCTTTGGATCACGGCACTTTAGTTGAAAGGTTCAGTAAATTGATTTATGTTACGAAATACAATACAATATTTACAAAAATAACTCTGCAAACCTATATCAAGCCCTAGAGGAAAATACAGACGAGATATCTGTATATATATAAAATACAGAAATTGTCAGAACCTATGTCGTCACAGACTTAGAAACCATCTGACCGATGTGTTCGCGATGCAAAGATACATACATACATAGCGTCACGCCTCATACCCCTATGGGTAGGGGTAGGCAGAGGCTACGTCCTTCCACTTGCCACGGTCCTTGGATATTTCCTTCGCTTCTTTCATTCTTATTAAACCTTTCATACAAGTTCGTCGGTTTAGAGTACCTCTCTTGACCTGGCCCTTATTTAAAATGTCCTGGATTTGGTCCAGGAACGTTCGTCTTGGTCTTCCCCTTTCAACTTTCGCATTTACTCGTAACTCATAAATCCTTTTTGTCAGTCTCCTTTCATTCAGTCTCTCTACAGGCCCAAACCATCTAAGCATACCTTTCTCAATTTTAGTCACTATATCTTCTTTTATACCACAACGTTCTCTTATCACACTATTTCTTACTCTGTCACTCAGTTTTATTCCACTCATGCTTCTCAACGCTCTCATCTATACCGCATTTATTTTACTTTTGTGATTCTTCTGCCATACCCAACTTTCACTACCAAGTGTTGGCACCATTTACCATATTACCTGCATTCACTCTCCTTTCAATATCACTTTCACATGTTCCATCTTTTGTAAAGTTATATTCCAAGTATACAAATTCTTTGACCTCTTCTGCTTGTTCCCCATCTATCAAAATATTGCCATTCATCATAGATTCATCTCTTTCAAAAAGCATAACTATCGTTTTGTTTACATTCACTCTCTTTCCTTTCCTTTTCAAAGCTTCATTCATAATATTTACCATCTCCTGTAGCCATTAGCAGATGATGTTAGTATAACTTGATCATCAGCGCAGTCAAACAGTTATCTATGAATAGGTTGAACAGCCATGGCAACGTAACACATCCCTGTCGAACACCTCTTTCGACAGGAAACCAGTCTGTGTACGCTCCGTTTATTCTGACACAAGCACTAGAACCCTCATAGAGAGATTTCAATGCTTGAATTAGATGACCATAGCTCATTCAAAGATGGTTTTATACCAATAAAGTCACTCATTCACTCCCACTCGTTTACTTATATAAAGATCTTTAGAATTATTCACAATTAACTTGAAATTAAGCGACTCCTTTCGCAATGTAGGAGGTCACTGTGTACGAAAAATTTAACCCAAACCCTGTTTAACGAAGTTAACACTGGCACTTTTTCATCGAATCACTTTTCTTTGGAGTTTTGAGTATTAAATTAGGTTTTTTTTTGTTGTTGTTGATAGTTAAGAGCTTGTCTGTGATCTCGCCTGATGGGAAATGATGATAAGATGATAGCGTGATTACTTTGTAGGATTTATATTTCTTTTCTACCGCTTTTATACAGGACCATACTGGATTGCCAATTATTTGCCTGTTGAAAAGTTTTTGCTTGTAAGTTAGTGACGAGCCAAGGCCAAAGGCTTATGCCGGTATAATTTACTAAATTTACTCAACCAGGAATGTATTCCGGGACATCTACTAGCTGAGCTAATATATGCATCATTACTCCAGTGAGGTCAAAACCGAGCGTGTGATGGACTCATTCCTACAATGTTATTTCGTGTAGAATTATACCATAGACTGTTGCCATTAAGTACTATCATTATCTACTCAGAAAATGTTAGACCCCATTATTCAACAAGATATATTAACTTGGCAAATAAAATGTGCCTCGCAACGCTTGAGATAATCGCCAGGGAATTTTATTTGGGATTTCACAAAGTTTTACGTCCTTAATCTGCCACGAAGAAGAACAATAAAAAAGTAATATTTTGTATGAATTTATGAAGTCGGGCGCCTCAATCCGCAAATTTCACATTTTGGTTATGTAATAAAACCAACAGGTTTCTAAGTTATTGTAAATCTAATTAATAATTTCCTTTATTTCGGTTAATTTCATGTATACTAATAGTGAAAAACTGGACGAATAGTGCCGTATGCACATAGACATTGCCATTCAATATATCTATTTTATTAGTCTTTGCTCATCAAAGTTAAACTTATTGTATACACACAATGATGTTTGTCTTTGTATTTCGTAATAAATGGTCGTTAATCATCTAGTCTATTTATCATCCATCGCGCCATAAATGGTGACCCCGTCAAATTTCATGTTCAAGTCTAGAATATTGTGACAAGTACAACTTTAAATATATTGACTTATATTTCAATTATTAGAAGCAAATATTCAAAGACTTCAAATCTTCAAACTAACAATAACAGATTCCTTTGTTATGCTTTAAATATATTTTAAATCAATATTTGCAATGTTTGGTTTTATTTACAATCATGTAAACCAAATTATTATAATAACAAGGGAATAAACAACTAGTACATTTAACAAACATATTACTTATATGTTTGTTGTAGATTCTTTTTATTATGTTTTTTTTATAGTCTCTTTATTTTGACATCTCTACACAGCGATGGGATGACGCTTTCTCGCTCTCTCTCAATATATGTGTGAGTGTGTGTGTGTGTGTGTGTAGAGAATGAGAGAGATATGTTTATTCTGTGCGCGTGTTACTAAACTCCGCCTAAATGTATACAAATGAATTTAAAAATGATTTAGATTGTCAATTCGATCCAATTATTTATACACTTCTCCATATTTCCACGAGATCCTGAATTATCTATGTGTTAAAAGAGCCGGGTACAATGACTATTTTTATCATAAATTAATATTCCCTGCAATTTTTTTACGGTTGGTCTTTTTTTTTCTTTATAACATATTTTTATTTTGAATCCATTATTACATTACCAACGGTACATTATTGACAAAAAAACGTCCTATTACAAAAGCATATTATAAATTATTATATAACTTAAATGTACAATTAACCATGATAACATTATATCGAACCTTAACTTTAATACAGACAAAATAAAAGTAACTTAAATGTGCCATCAGAAGCAAATGGATGGGTGCCCATAAGGCTGGCAGCGTTACCTCTTTAGACAGCGATACTTATACGCTGTCCGAAGTACCACCCGGCCTTAGGGTCACGGGTGACATCATCTAAGTGAGATAAAAATTTCTTTCAAAAAGCTTTTAGCCTCAGGACCCCACGGTCCCAATGTCTCCACGCCAAAAGGCACAAATATGTATTCTAAAGCAAGGCTATCATATTTTCGCCTCTTGGCGTTTTCAGCTAATGACTCCCGCTGATTTGGAGGTGGCGTCAATGTGAGATGGTGCAAGCGTATCAACATATGTATCATCCCACACCAACGACCGTCCTTTTTTCCAAGGCATCAACGACATACCATCAGGTCTCTAACCATCATCACGTGCAATTCCATTCGGCTCGAGAATAGCCGGCACGTTAATGGTGACAAGGGTCCTTCTGATGATGTCGTTGATGCCGGCGTGTCTCGACCAGCACTACGAAGACAAGACAGATCGTGGTGACCGAGTTGATTTACCCACTCACCACATTCACAACGATGGGGCTCTGTTGTTTTCACACCCAGATGCAAACACGTAGATAAAGACACGATTGGTTTATATTTTTTTATACAAAAACGAATAGGCTGATTTCTGCTTTTACAAATGTAAGACTGATTTTGATGAATTTTTTGATATGGTACTGCTGGAAAAACGCGGAAGAAATAGCCGCCACAGAAAATAAAAATTAATTACCCGGAGGTTGTTATGTAAATGTTCGTTTGTGGTTTGGTTAAAATGTAACAAATTTACATTTGGGGATGTTAAAACAAATAAGAGTAAAAAGGTTTGTGTAGCTGGTAAATGTGAGTAATTAACGTGGAATAAAACAATCATGTTCTTTCTGAATAATGGCACCGACTGCTTCATTTATAATGGTGTCGATTCTATGGTATCAACCAATTTCTACTGTTAGTTAATTCGCTATCAGTTTAGCACTTAAATACACACTTATTCATCCACTCAAGTATACCTTAAGAGTTTAAAAGTTATATTTTAAGTAATAAGTTTAAGAAGTTCAATAACGCTATTCTAAAATTTTCTAACTACGGTTACGGAAAATACATTAATACTCGCTATTAAACAGTATACTCTATATTTATTATCAATTAAAAATGATTTATTATCTACCAAAATTTACCTTAAAGTAATGTGTTGCCATGCTAACTTCCATCCCTAATCCATAATAAAATGTAAAACTATTGCAAGTTCTATTTCCCATCTTGCACAATGAATTACGTTTTCATCGCGTAATTAAAGGAGAATTTGCTTCGTTAGCAGAAGTCCTAGGTTCGATTTCCCGCATAAAAAGACTAGTAGTAGTAGTAGTAGTCTATTATAGTATATATAGTAGTAGTAGTCATTTCCTGGTAATATTGACTTTTGTCTTAAATATAATCTCTAAATACGAGCATATTAAATTACGACACGACAATTAAACAATAATGCAGTCAGGTATAAAAATAATTTTTGAAATAATTTTTCTTTGAAACATATATTGATATAAAAATGCGAGATCGGTTAAAATATAAAACATTTTGCTCTAACAAATTTTATACTTGAAAAATTTCTGCGATACTTCAACTGAGCTGAAGGAACTCAAGTGATTTTATATTCACACAAAGTTAATAAAATAAAAATATCGAGTGTATGCTGGGTGGAAAATAAAGTTTGTTGCTGAGAAATTATGCAATTGATAGCATGGTCGTATTTCATGTTAGGATCTTGAGGTTTTCTTATAAACATTTAAAGTGATACAAGTAAAGACATAAATTTATAAAATCATAAATTTTTTTAACTGATTGCTCTGGCTTCTTATTCGAAATTTTATACCTATTATGAAAGTTTTATTTCATACTAGTGCTTTGTAATGTCTTTTAAAACTGTATATCTATTTTGCATACATAGTAAAATAT
The DNA here is from genome assembly GCA_015832385.1 of Elymnias hypermnestra. NCBI lineage: Eukaryota > Metazoa > Arthropoda > Insecta > Lepidoptera > Nymphalidae > Elymnias > Elymnias hypermnestra. Next base: position 1,788,181 of record JACTOM010000003.1, on the reverse strand, counting down.
ATTAAGTCTACATGTTTTGTCTGTCGTAGGATCACATCAGCTTAAGGAATCGAATAAGTGGAAAAGATTTAAATATAACTGAAAACATACACTGCTTAAAGCATTCTAATGTTTCTTATTGTGTAGAATTGAAGTACATAAAACATGTAAGGATATTATTTTAAATAGAATATAACACTCGGCATCGAGCCACTCACTTCATCTGTGTTTTTTTATACAAATTCACACAAAAACTTGATAAATTTTATATGAAAATGTTCTCCAAGAATCATTCTATAGATTAGTGAAAATTGTATAAAAATCCGTCCAATAGTTTTTGAGTTTTTAGCGATTAGACTGACAGACGCGGCAGAGGGCTGTTTCATAATTGTACATACGTTGCTTACAGAGGCTCCGGATTTAAAACCCGAATTTAGGAAACTGTATTTTCTTATTCGTCTAAAACTGGAACGGTAGGAGGCTTCGAATGTTACTATCTTACCAGCAAAGAGATTTGTGTTCCGTTACGATAGAAACCATAAGAGGTATTCCACCTCTTACCAGATCAGCGTGCTTCAATCTTAGACTGTGTCATTACTTACCATCAGGTGTGATCATTGCCAAGGGCTAACCTGTCAGCAATAAAAAAATAATAATACAATATATTAGGGTAAATAAATATATATGTATATATCCTTATATATTGTAGTATATGAAAAGAATTATATAAAATGCTGAAGTTCTTCGTTACATTTTGCCTTTACATAGAAATCGGAAGTAACAATGGCAACCATTCAATTTTGTCCCGTGAGTTCTTATGAAATACACTTGACATGAAATCCCTACGCAAAATATTTATTTAGTGTATGATTTACGATCTATTAAGTTTTCGCTGAGGGAGGGACGTTTCAACAATATTTTTCCTAAAAATAATACTTTCATATCAAGAAAAAGATTTTGCTTAGCCAAGTTATCTTTGAAATCAAATGCTCTTCAATATTTGACTTCTTTTTATTAGGACTTTTCGATTGATGCCTACTATTTCATTAGACTTTCGTATTTAGGAAATGAAATAATGTTTACATTTCTTAATTAATCAAGGAAACCAGAAGACTCTAAAAGGCTGAGGTTTTCGCCATTTCCTTTTGAAAAGGTTTATTCGTCATGAAATATAAATATCGTCACCGTTGAGAACTCAACTCACTCAAGTTTTTGACGAGTACATCTACCTGGGACACACGATCCAATTAGGTAGGTCCAACTTCGAAAAAGAGATCAACCGCCGAATCCAACTCGGATGTGCAGCGTTCGGAATAATACGGGACATTTTTTCATCCATAATTCCTCAGTGCCTGAAGACTAAGGTCTTCGAACAGTGCGTGTTGCCACCAATTACATATAGTTCCGAGACATGGCCGCTGACTATGGGGCTCGTACGAAGACTCAGAGTCACTCAGCGGGTAATGGAGAGGGCTATGCTCGGGGTTTCCCTACGTGATCAAATCAGAAATGAGGAGATCCGTAGGAGAACTAAAGTCACCGACGTAGCCTACCAAATTGCAAAGCTGAAGTGGCAATCGGCAGGGCACGTAGTTCGCAGAACCGATGGATGTTGGGGCCCGAAGGTGTTAGAGTGGCGGCCTCGCACCGGAAAATGCAGCGTCGGCAGACCCCCCACCAGGTGGACCGATGTTATCAGGCGGGTCGCTGGCAACCGCTGGATACAAGCGGCGCAAGATCGGGCCCATTGGAATTCATTAAGAGAGAACTTTGTCCAGCAGTGGACGTCCAATGGTTGAGACGACGACGACGACGAAATATAAATATGAAGATAATATTTCGATATAAAAATAACTAATATAAACATTACGTATGGGTACTAACAAGTGCTAAATTTGAATTAAGCATGTGCGCGACAAATGGACGAATAACTCAAGATCACGTCTAGCGATTTCGATGATTCTTTTTTTTATTGGAAAGGATATACTTCAAGGGTTGTTTTGTGATACTTTGGTTAGGTTCTGATGATGGATTCAAGTATATATATTTGGAGTCGGTGTCAGCCAAGGTATTTTCATATGTACCTGTAGGTTGTAACTACATATATAGCTACAGGTGGGAGAGACGCGGGAGCTGCCAAGTGGACACGCGGGGAACATCTACTTTGGCTGACACCGACTCCGAATATAAGAATACGAAGAACACTATAAAAGAATACGCAATTATTTCTTACTTTTTAGAGCATATTAATATATTTGTACGAAGGGTGTCGCTCGGACTCGTACAGCGGGCGGTCGCGTTCGCTGTTCAAGCGCCGGAACGTACGAGCAATACCGCGATAAAAAGTCAGTTTATTTAAAAACTACCTACACGATTCGTAGTTTTTATTGGTGTTTTATGTTATCTTGATTTTAATATATAATTGAACGTACGTGATATCAGTACGCTATCTCAAGTAATATAACAAGTGCTTGGATAATTCAGATAAAATTTCACAAACAAATTCGTCAAGCAAGAGTAAAAAGGCACCAGAAGGAACAAAAAAAATGGAACCTATTCATAAAAAGGTACTATTGAAAGCGATGTGTGTCGAAGAAACCGCGCCTGGGTATACCAGCGGAAGTGACTCTCCTGCTCCCGCTTCCATTACCCGCTCAAGCAGAACCTCCATGGGAGAACCTGCTCAACAGATCCTCGCTACACTTCCAGCCGTGGCAAACCGTCTCTTACAAGAAGCAAAGGAAGAAATAGAACAAGCAGGAAAACTTAATACTACCTCCAAAGACAAAGCTCTTGCTATATCAATATGGAAAAATGGCAAGGAAATCAAATCCATTAAATTAAAATTAGAATCGTACTGCACGGTATTCCAAGCTGAGTTGTTTGCCTTATATAAAGCGCTTCAGGAAATGACGAAGAGAATCGAAAAGGAGGCGAGTATCCTCAGCGATTCCAGATCTTCATTGGACTTGCTGCGGAACAACGCAATTTCCCATCCTCTCGCACACAAATTCCAAAAGGTTATGACAAAATTACGTCAAGAGGGTAAAAATATAAGATTATTTTGGTTAAAAGCACATACGGGCATTGACGGCAATGAGAGAGCAGATTATTTAGCCAAACAAGCAGCATTATATAAGAGAACCAAGGCTGATTACGAGGCATGTCCACTTTCATACATTAAAAGAATGATTAGGGTGGACACCCTGGAAATCTGGCAATCTCGATATACTCAAGGCGCGACAGCTCAGATTACAAAAATATTTTTACCCGACATACAACCTGCCTACAAAATAAGTAGGACCTTAAAAATTAACTCTACTATAACGCAAATTCTAACGGGACATGGTGGATTTTCTGATTATCTTTATAAATACAAAAGAAAAAACAGCCCAGAATGCAAATGTGAACCAGAAAAGATAGAAAACATATTACACCTAATAACAGAATGCCCGAGATTTGCTTTAGAAAGAAATAACGTCGAATTAAAAATAAATGCCGAAATAAAACCAGGAAATCTAAAAAACCTAATGAATACCGAAAGCACTAGAGAAAATCTCCTACAATATTGCCAAAGGATAGCAAACATAATAATAAAAGAAAATAAATAATATTCACAAATATATTTAGATATATAATATAATAAATAAAATAATCGCGACTATAATACTAACTGACTGATAAAGTATAAAAAAAGGCTAAGAACAAGCTCTGACCACCATGTCAGAGGTCATTGAAGTGACACAAGATTAAAAAAAATATATATATTTGTACGTCTGTTTTGAAGGCGGTTCTTTTTTTGTTAAAAAGTTTATTTATATTATGGCCACTAGATCGAAGAATTAATTAAATTTGCTTAAAAGGATCTAAATACATTGAACGACTGGTTTTTAAGTAATTTACTGACTGTTAATATCGCTAAAACAAGTTACATAATATTTAAAGCTGAAAATATAATTATACAGGCATCCTGCACTTACAATCAACAATATTAAAATTAAACAATCTCACTTAGGAAAATATCTAGGACTCATGATTGATAGCCAATTAACGTGGAAACCCCACATAAATAAAATCAAATCTACTTAATCATCACTATTAGGATCGTTCTATAGTATCATTGGATGTCTTCCGCACAAAATTAAAATCCAGTTACATTTTTCACTTATTCGATGTCATCTTAATTATCTCATAGAAGTTTAGGGAGACGCTGCGAAATCAACCTTAAATTGTTTACAAATTATACAAAACAAAATAACCAAAATTCTAGACAACTATAACTTCCTTACGCCTACAAAAGAAGTTCATTCCGAAACTAAAGTATTAAATATAAAGCAACTACATTTTGATAACTCCTGTATTTTAATAAATAAAAATTATGTTAAAATACATTCACAATTAACTTTTAAAACAAAATCAGAACACAGATCCCGACTGCGAAATGCCAATAATCTATCAATAGATAAAATACGTTAAAACTACGGAATGAGCGATATAACTTTTGAAGGTGCGCTAATGTACAATAAAATACCCAAATAAATAAAATACAAAAATATTCTTAGATTATATAAAAAAGGATTAAAATTATTTGTAATTGAAAATGTGTAAATGCGGCCCTGACGATAGACTGGCAATTTTATTATTTTACCCTCATCCTTTTTGAAATGAACAGTTTTGCTCGACTTCTGCGTCCAAATAATTTAAGTTTACCAACGGTATGAATTGTTTTAAAAATATTCTCATTAAGTGAAATGATTTTAATTTCTTTTGAGAAATAAATGTCTTTGACCTTAATTTCCTAAACAAGCCCTTTATTTGTTTTTCGCTGGGAAATGCTTTATGCACGCCGGATGAAGTGAAGAAAGAGAGAGGGATAGAAAAAGAGAACACTTTTATTGTGCACCACGAGAAATATACACAGAAAATAAATTGTTGTATAGCACAATGAGCCGGCCTTGTCCCAATGTAGGTATTTCTTCCAGGTAACCTTTGTGTTTGAGAGATTGTTGAAATATAAAAGTGGTAAAGCATAGCGAATCAATATGCAATAAACAAATACATAAGAAATGATGTGCTCCATGACGGTTTCGTCAACGACGAATCTGGCTAATGTTTATTGTGTGATCTAATATGACTTGAAAAGCCAGATTTTGTTTTGAAAGTTCTGTCGCAGGGCTCGCACCATAGGTGAGCCTGATTATTATAAATACAATAAAACGATAGTTTAGGGCAAATTTTCCTATGCAAGCGCTTTGCGTCCAGGTCTTAACTGCAGTCTCCATATGTGTTCACAGCTTTATAAATTGTGTTTGCCCACTCACGCCTTTGCAGCGTAAGATCTTCCAAGCCTTCACAGTGAAACCCACATGCATAAATGGTATTTCAGTACATCCCTGTATCTAAGAAATTGGTCTCTCTGTTTACGCTTTTTATCCTTCAATTGGGAATAGAACACAACATACGAACCAGATGTCCAAACTATCTCAGTTGTCCCTTCATAATTAAGGATTCAATTCCACTAAGAAGTACTCTACGCTGCACTTCGGAGTTTTTTTTGAAACTTACCAAACTATCAAACTCCAAAAATATATACATACATTAATATGTATGTATATAAGCATATATTCACAGTCATAGAAATTCTACTTCGATATCGAAACGAAATTAAAAAATTATGAGGCGTCATTATCACTTCAAATAATGATTTTAATATAACGTTACTTTAAAAAAAATATTTTAAAACATTGTAGATATTGAAAGATGTATCATCTGGCGATGTCACTCGCGTTGATCGTCCCATGAATATTTTTTTTCTCACCTGATGGTAAGTGATGATACAGTCTAAGATAGAAGCTAGTATGGTAAAAGGCAATATACCTCATATGGTTTCTACACAGCAGCGTGTCGTATGAAATCTCCACCAGTCCAGATGGAGACAAATTAGAAAATGCGATTTCCGAAAGTCATCCAACCGGGGTTCGAACCTGGGGCATCCGCTAGCAAAGCGAGTACTCGCACCACTGCGCCAGCGAGGCCGTCAAAATATGTCTATGTATGTAAAAATCCCTTATTTATTAAAAAGCATTGTCACAGAAAATCATTCTCGGTAAAGCGTTTAAGAGGATTTCAGCGATATAATAGATATACTATAAATATCTAGGTTTACAATATGTACCCTAAAGACGTCAGCAACACTTTATCAAAACCAAAACAGTAATTTTGAAACATAAATTTGAGGTTTACTCACCAAAGCCGACAAAGGCATTTAAGAATTGGGTAGATGATATATACATCTGCCCTCCTTCAACATAAGCCTCCGTGGCATAAGGAAATCTTCAACCTCGTCTTCCTTTTCCTTCTATATTACCGTTATTTTCGACAAAATTTCCATAATTCGCTTTAGATTTGATTTATTTACATGGTTACAGGATCTTATTCCGAGAGGATTTTTTACTATTTTCTACGAGAAAGCTTTAACAGAAAAAATGAGTCAGTTCGCACAGTTTTAGGTATTTAGCGAATTTTGTCTGAGGGCAGAATTTTGTATAAGGACAGAAAGTCTTTATTGTATTAATATGTATCGTTTATATGGATAAAATAATTTTTAATAACAAATCGTTCATTCAAAATTAATTTTGAATACCTTTCAATTATAGTCACTGATATAAATATATAATTAAGTATTCTATAAGTTTGTACCTCTATTTTAATATTTGAAGGTTTATATCTATTTCCAATATAAAGTAAAATTACGTATTTTGCGAATTTTTATCTAAGTTACTTTCTAAATATTTCATTCATTTTAAAATTATACACAATATTTTATAAATGATCATCGTAATTTCAAGTTCTATTTAAGCAGTTTGAATCACTTTTCATTATTATTTATACATACACGCGATAAAAATCCGAAAAAAAAACCTTGTTGATGGATAATTATGAACACCTAAGAAATAACTATTTTGTTATCATTTTTATTACCTTTTTATTATTGTAATGGTTTAAATTTATATATGACTAGCTGACCCGGCAAACTTCGTACCCCCTCAGAATCAATAAATAAAAAAGCTGAATGATAAATACAGAATGTTTCAACTTTAGTGTGAAAAGTGGGTGATGAAAACTTAACCAGAATAATATAAATAGTAGTTAAAATACCCGACATTCACACCCAGAATTCCCCCAAAGTCCGTCAAATATAAACATTGCGATCAAGTCAATGTCAAATGTCAAAAAAATTAGAGTATTTTTATAAAATTTATTTTATTATTGAATGATGGGACGACCATCAAATGTTTCAGATTTAGGAATAGTTTCTAAGGGAAAGCGAATTTTTTTTAACTATATTGTTTTTACTATATTTCAAGTATTTTTTTTTCATTTTTACACACCTTTTAAACCCTTCCTGGACCTCCATAGATAATTCAAAACCAAAATTAGCCAATTATAGTATAAAAGAAGATGTAGTGACTCAAATTGAGAAAGGTATGATTTAAAGGAGATTGACAAAAAGGACCAAATCGCGGAAATTTTAATAAGAGTAAGGTACTCTAAGCTGACGAACTTGGATGAAACGTTTAATGAGAATGGAAGAAGGAGATATGCAAGGATCGTGGCAAATGGAAGGACGTGGTCTCTGGGCACCCCTGTGGGAATATGGCGTGATGATATACTATTTAGATATAGTAACTATTAACTGAAAAGCAAGTGTGCAAGCAATTAGTATACCTCTCCAATAATATGTGAATGTATAAATTTTTGAATTGTGTAATACGATGATATGTTTATCATTTTTATTCTTTATTCATAATGTGCTTAGATATATTATACTAAAATATTTTTTCAGGGTTATGATCATATAAGAAGAATAAAATTCTATCACTAAGCGTTTAGAAAAGCCCTATCAGCAAGGTGAACATTTTCAAGTACACATAAGTATAACGGCCTCGGCCCTACATATTAAATGAGGCTTTCAGTAAGTTATTAGCCAAATCGATACCAAGATTTTTAATTTAGATAATAATTTTAGATATTTTTTATTAGTTATATTTAGTATATAGCTTTGACCTCTTACGTGGCAATAAACACAATAAAAGCCATTTTAACGGGTTTCAAAGTTCATAACGGACTTGGTAGAAACAATTTTTGGGTTTTATATTATGTATTTAGATAATTGAAGAGTATATTAAATTTGAACACTGTTTAACCTTGAAGAAACTGGGTCTGACGTAAACATGCTTCACGCCTTCCGTCCACTTGTTCTTATTTTTAGAAACCCTTGTTTAGTAAGAATCTCTCGATTGCTTTGCGGTCGCTACAAAGAGGTCTTTCGTTTGTACTGTGTTACTTTTCTTTTGTTTGTTATTTGTTCTTTTTATTAAGACAGGGTGGAAAAAAATTATACGTTCAAGTCTATATGGCGATATATTTCTTTACTTAATGAATGTATTCATATTACACTCGAAGAGCTCTGGAGGTATACAATTTTATAATAAATGAAACAATAACAGATATTTAAAGCAGAAAAGTTTTTTAATTTTTAACACGAAGCCAAGGTTCAAGACGGCAAAATTGAGTGCAATACCTCATCACTGCTCGCATAGTAGACCCAGAGTCCATTGACAGGGCTTCAATCTCTTTATTTTTTTTTCACCCCAACTATCTGAGTAAATTACTCACTATTTGAGGAGAAGGATGGATGTCCAGGTAGACGGAAGCTGCAGTAGATAGACGATAAACGAGATTGGACTGGTCATAACTACTCACAATTAAAAAGTATTTCTCTAGAGAGAACTTTTCCACTGATTGACCGCCAAACTTCATTGACCAGATCATCGTCATCAAGAAGACACTTGATGATGATGATCTGAGTAAAAATAGAAGATTTTTAAAAAAAGGGGTTACTTTCTCTCGAAGCTCTATAAGGACAAAATGTGTAGGTTGTGATTGTATTACATTGGATTGTTAAAACCAATACATATCACAAGAAGTCACAAGTAATTCTAAATAAATATAAATTTTAATAAAAAAGAACCGCCTTCTAAACAAACTTACAAATATATCAATATGCTCTATAAAGTAAAAAATATATTGATATATTTGTAAGTTTGTTTAGAAGGCGGTTCTTTTTTTGTTAAATATTTATTTATTTTTGGATTTTTAGTGAATCTGAAGTAAACTAACAAATTTGTCTCAATATGTGTACACCTAAAACGTGCAATGCAGCAACAAACATAAGCTCATTGCTATTTGATTACAGACAATTATATTTTCTGCCATAAACCGCACCCTTACTGTAAGCCGTTGAGGAGATCCATTGATCTTCATATTTAACTACGACTAGCACTTGACCATACCGAAGTTACGGTAGGCAACTCAAATATCTGGATAGCCTATAGAAGATTCTGTCGAGTATCGTTCATTTGCTCCTAAGAATTGAAGAGTTTCCGTCACTTTGTCATGGATTCCATCATTAGAACCTAAACAAACTATCACAAAACAACCCTTGAAGTATATCCTTTACGATAAAAAAAGAATCATCAAAATCAGTTGGCGTGATCTTGAATTATTCGTCCATTTGTCTGATATCTCCCGACAACCGAGTCGGGAGATATGAGGTAACAAACATAAAAAACAGACGAATTGATAACCTCCTCCTTTTTTGAAGTCGGTTAAAAAAATTTGAAGTGCTTTGTATAAATTCTATAATAGAAATAAGTCCCATTTTACGTAGATTTACAGACTCTAGTCAGGTTTAATCCCATTTGAAGGATATATTTAATTAAATTGGAATATGATTTAGAAGAAATACAAATAGAATATTCCAAGAAACGCTTAACAAAGATATGTTTATAAATTATATCTTTAATTATATTATACTAAAGTTCATTAATTAAATTTCTTTACAGCCTTATCAAAGCTTTAAGGGTCTTTTAGCCATCCGGCCAATTATATATTTTTAGCGACCCTTGTTCAGTTGGATTGTCTATATTGCTTTGAGGCTGATTCAAAAGGAGGTCGAGCGTATTTTATTACTGTGCAATTTGTAAACGGTAACATTGTATTATTCGTTGTGCTTACATATAATTTATATTTATTACATATTATATTTCGATTTTTAGTTGCTTTTTCGGGGACAATTCACTTCTCGAAGGTACATAAATAAATGTATTTGTACTAGTAGTATTATATTAACAATAGATAATTTTAACAAGATATATAGGGAGAGTGTGAACTAATAGAAGAAACTGAAAATCAATTAAATAACAAACGCCATGAGAAGCTTTTTTCACTTACGTACACAATTCTAAGAAAGAAAACAACGATAATCTTTGCGTTAATTGACGATTTATTTCTTACACTCTTATTAAGATAAAGAGAATTGTTTATTTATAGATCTATCATGACATATACGATGTACCGAAAAATATACCTAGAATTTCACTGAAATTACATACAATTTTAAGAATAATTTTAAACTAGTTCTACTCCTATACGATTTCACAGTATATTTACTTAAACTTCGTACAGTATATAATCTCTTTTTAATTATGATAGTGTTAGTAAGATGCTTGCGATGCGATTTTTGTCTACTTTTAAAATCAACGTAGTGAATTAGTGGGAAATCTAGTCAATATTAACCAATCTTAGTTCCACTGCAGCAAACACAAATTTTCTTTAAACCGGTCCAGCCATTTAGGAGAAGCGCAGTCAGAAATACACAGATTTAAATGTAATTCGATTATGGTTATAAAGGAGTAAAACTTGAGCAAGATTGCTTACAGCTATAATTAATTTTGACGTGTATTTTGTTATGCTCCTATCGTTCTATTTGTGAAAGTAAATGGTGTTTTAGTATATAAAATTAGTGAAACTTATACGAAAACATTCTTTTTATGTTCATAACATGAAACTATTCGTCACGTTCAAAGGTGAGTGTATGTAAGTGGTCTCTCGTTGCGTGTTAATATGGAAATCATTACAGATTTGGCTGTATGCCTTGCTTTGGATAGCTTAGCTTGGTTAACATGCATTGGCTGACGTTATGTTTATTACAGCAACTTCAGATGTATTAAATTATAATATCTTTCAAACAACAATGAAGATTTTCATAACCCATTATATTGATTATAGATATCCTGGGATAGATTCTTGTCCCATAAAATTTTTGTGCTATCTTTACAGTAGTAGATATTAACGAAAAGTTCCAAACGCTAGGTTTTTCTGTCGATAATTATGCTGTGACGCTTGGCTTCGTAGCATTAAAGCTTGGCATTCGTCCACTATTCGGTACAGCCGCTTTTTACCACGTAAGCTTATATAATATAAATGGAGCTCTGGAAGCGTTTACATATATTTCAAGGTGAAATTATGCATTTAGGCGTCATAGTTTAGCAATACAGAAAAAATACAAGAGAAAAGAAACGTATGAAACCGGAAACGTAATAATAAATGTACCCCATGTTCAACAATTGTTTCTGAATGACACTTTTTAATTACTATTAGCAGCAACAGAATATAACGGCAGGTTTAATATTAAAAATAAGCTGACATTTCTTAAGCAGAGCCACGCCTTTAAATGGGATAGCCATGAAATTTTCATTGATGATTTAATTATGCCGCATGATCTTTTTAAAAAAATGTTTAAATGATCTTTTTTAAAAAAAGGTATAATTAGTTTTTTTTTCTTTTTAAATTAATTTTCTTGTACGTTCTACATACAATAACGAGTTTTTTTTATTCCAAAACATGCTGAGTTATAGTTTATAGATAAGTATACACGTTGATTTTCTATAAAATAAAAATATCAGATGCACCTAATACTGTTTTATTTCGTTTCATAACTATAAAATTATTTAAAATGTTGAATTGGTTAGTAATCTAATGCTATTATTTATGCAAGTATACTGATTGAGATTTGGTAAAAGAATATATCGTAGGTTTGCAGGTATATGTATGCAGTACATGTGAGTTGCCAACACATTACAAAAGCTTGTTGGGAAATCTCCAAACCGTCTCTTTTAACTGAGGGATGTTTACCTAATAGTTAGGAATATATTCGTACACAGCTCGTGTAGTATATGAATGTAGATAAAACAGACTGTAAGAAAACAGTTTAACAAGTAAGCGTGTTTCATTAGATAGTCATAAACAAGTTGAACATAGACGTGTATGAAATGCTGTCTCAAAATATACTAGGTTTTATATTGTAGAGGATGAAATAGATCACAAATACCGTCGCAACTGACAGCACTTAGTGTATAAACGTGAGAAAGTTTCAAATAAGAATAAGAGTAAAGAATTAAATAATGAAAGTTGTGTGGCGTATGATAGTAATGTTATATGTTGAATTCACTTTGGTAAATGTTAAAGAAATTCGTACAACCGTTTAAATTAATGATCGTCCTCTAAAGAAAGCCACTCTACAGTGTTCTTTGGTATAATCTTAGACTCGGGGCTACAGTGGGGTGCCCATATTAAGACTCTAGCTAGTAAGTTAAGTTAGTTCTTCTGCATTTGCTGTTAGAAAAGCTAGACAATACACTGATGTCAAAACTGCCAAAATAATGTATATTTATTTTCATAGTATGGGGTAAGGCGGACATTGAAAATATATTTATTTTATCAAAAAGAGCAATACGTGTCATGTATCAATTAAGATCTCGTGCTTCTCGAAGAGATAAATTTAACGAAACATCAATTCTCACAATACCGTCGCAATTTATATTAAATAATATTGAAACACGCGGTTCAATATTACACAAGTCGTCAAACATCAGTGTATGCGTGTTTCCTAGACCTGAGTAAAGCATTCGACCTCGTGAATTATGACATTTTGTGGTCGAAATTGTATCGATCTCAGGTCCCCAATGAGTTGGTAGATCTGTTGAGATACTGGTACGGTAATCAAATAAATAATGTGAAATGGGGCAACGCGACGTCTAAGTGCTATACATTAGAATGCGGCGTACGTCAGGGAGGTATTACCTCCCCAGATCTCTTTAATATCTATGTCAATGATTTGATCGAGGAGCTGAGAACTACAAAAGTCGGATGTCATATTGGCAACACATGCTTTAATAGTTTGAGCTATGCTGATGACATGGTAGTACTCAGCCCCTCCATCAAAGGGCTGAGAAAACTAATTTCAGTCTGTGAGAGTTATGCTAGTTCTCACGGACTGAAATATAATGTAAATAAATCAGAAATGATGGTATTTCGGGCAGGTAAGGGACCGGAGAGGGTACCAGACGTAATTTTAAATAACACAGCAGTTCGGATTGTAACCAAATTCAAATATCTAGGCCATATACTTACTGAATGCTTACAGGATGATTGCGATATTGAAAGGGAAAGGAGAGCACTCTCGGTCCGGTGTAATATGCTGGCGCGAAGATTCGGTAAATGTAGCAAGGCCGTCAAGAAAACATTATTCACCGCGTATTGCCAGTGCTTTTATACCTGTCAACTTTGGACAAATTTTTTCAGAAAATCCTACACGGCAATACGCGTGCAGTATAACGACGCTTTTCGCATCTTGATGGGTTTGCCCAGATATTGCAGTGCGTCTGGCATGTTTGCTGAATCGGGAGTGCCCGATTTCTATGCTGTTATGAGGGCACGCATTGNAGCGTACTGCCACGGAACCCCAGTCGTCTCAGATGGTGAGCGAGACTGACTGGGATCAAACCATTCGCAGATATTACGATTGGGATGGTTTCAGTCGATCCCACTCCCCACATGGCGGTAATCTCGTGCGCCAGATCCAGATATTTACGTTTTTTCTCTGTCTCAGCTCGCACGAGATTCTCGTCATACGGGATCGTGATATCCACTAAAAACACCCGAGACTGTGCCCGGTCCATTATCACGATATCAGGCTTGTTATTATTATTATTATTATTATTATTATATCCACGATAATATTCTCTTATACAGCAAAGAAAGTGAAATACACAATTTTGACACTAGAAATAAAAAACAAACTTGTAATCCCATATTTTAGAGTGAAGAAGGTTCAGAAATCATTCGTCGGGTTGAGCATACGTATTTTTAATAAGATACCGCAATCGGCTTTAGATTTACCTCCGCATAGTTTTAAGAAATATGTCAAAAACATCCTTATACAAAAGGCATATTATAGTATTGAAGATTACTCAAGCGATAGAAATGTCTGGACTTGATTCCAGTTGCTCACAGCAGCAATATATTACACATTGTAACATACAAAACTATCTCTTAAAGAGTAACCGTTTAGTTTCTTGCCGGTTTCTTCTCAGCGGATTCAACTTTCCGAGCTGGTGGTAAATTTGTTACCAACGAGCAGACGCAAAACTGCTTTTTGAGCCTACTTGATTAAAGAATATTTTGATTTGATAACGCGAATTTTTCTCAAGCAACAAAAGTCGATAAGGGCACTGTTGGTTTCTTACACATCTTCCAAATATTTTGTGAAAAAGCAGGTTAAATTATTGCCGTAGAATAACAAGTATTCAAATATTTTTACGTAATATTTGAAATAGCATAATTGAAATCTAATTGGTGTTATGTTACTTGTTCATTTTGTCATTACTGTATAAATAAGAATATGTCGAGTAGAAATAAATTTTGTATTGGATATATATAAAACTATAATTTTAACGAAATATAAAGGTCTAATTGTAATCTGCAGTTAAATATAAAATACTGTTTGTTTGTGTTAATATTTTTTCATAAATTTTTAGGAAAAAAGATGTATATGAATGTCGGTAAAACAGTCTTTAACAAGGAAGCGTAGTTTCATTACAGCTCATAAACCAGTACAGCTTATACAGCGTTATACATATAATTAGTAGAATTTAATTTATTATGTTAGTATTTGTTTTAAAACACGTAAATACATTCGAACTTTGTAATAAAATGTCTAGCGAGCTAGCAAACTAAAGCTGACTACATAAACTTGTGTGACATAACATGAAAGATAACGGTTCACCAGCAAATTAATTTAGCGTCAGCGTGATGCTGTGGTTTAAAACTTTAAACATCGTTTAATATTATATTAAAAGTGAATAGAATGTCATCTTCAGTAGGATATATAGTTTAAAAACTATTAATGCGCCGCTATGTCTTCCAATTTGATTTTACTTAATAGCGAATATATATCTGACTATTTTTAGCTTGTAAAAAATAAAAACAGAATATGTATACCGGTGGGTATCATTGGTATCCTTGGAATATGAGCTAACTTACCAGTCACAGGCCAGGTTATAAGGGTCGCTGCAATTTTCTTTAAATTTTCTTTAAATGAATGGAATGTCCAATTTTAGCAATTTAAAAAGTATTTTATAGGTAATGAAACAGTCTTAAATAAAATATCAGTTAATATGATAAAAACTAATACATAGGTACAAATAATATGATTTGATTATTGTCGGCACATTTGTTAACTTATAAAATGTAAATTAGTAGTTATAGTTGCATAACTACAGTAATTAGATATATGGTCCATATGATTTTTTTGTAAATATATATCCGTTATATTATAGTGTAAAACGTTACAAATATTTGTGTTTTTGTAACATACAGAGTTACAAAAACACAAATATTTCCTTTTTTTTCAATATTAGCTTAGATATGTTAAACTTCTGTTGCAAGTAACATTACAACTTCAAGTAACAAAACCAAAAATGTTCAAGTGAAAATTAATTAAGCGTAAGCATGATGCGATGCTTTGCAAGTTGTTATACGCTATAAAAGCTTTTAAATGCATTCTCACAATAGTACAACAATTTTTTCAATCCTTTTTCAGAGACGTTATATTTTGTCTAACTTTTTAAATGATATTAAGTGAACTACACGTAATTATATTTTTTTAATTTGTAGCATAATTTATTGTTATCTACCAAACATTGAACGTTGTTTCTAATAAGTAAAATGATTACGGTGTCTATTATATTGTACCATTTTCTTTTCTTTTTGATAGAGATGAATCTATGATGCATGACAATATTTTGAAAGATGGGGAACAAGTGGAAGAGGTAAAAAAAATTGTATACTTGGGAGCTAAATTTACAAAAGATGGAAAATGTAAAAGTGATATTGAAAGGAGAGTGAATGTAGGGAATATGGTAAATGGCGCCCTGAGCGCCTTTATGAATAGCCAGATGGTCTCTCAAAGGGCCAGACTGGCTGTGCATGCATGCATGATGGAGCCAACACTTATGTATGGCAGAAGAATAACAAAAGTAAAATAAATGCGCTAGAGATGAGAGCGTTGAGAAGTATGAGTAGATTGAAACTTAGTGACAAAGTAAGAAATACGTCACTTTTCAAGTCACTATTGTGATATTTTTAAATATTTGGAAATGGTATCGTAAAAACCAGATTAAAAATTAAACTTTATTATTTCTTATAATATCCTCCTATCAGCTAATGATATTCTTAGAAAATTAGTTTAAACGATCTGCTGGTATTTCGTAATTTAATAAAACACGTAAATATTTTTTAAAATTTTGGATATTTCGTGTTCGTGCTTAAGCAAGCTCATATGTATTTTAAACTTGTTATGTTGCTATTAAAAATAGATTAGTTTAAAATATTTTTGTTCATAAAATATACAAAGAGCTTCTCACTAATGGCATAACTCAGATTTTAATTGAGACCATATCTAGCGGTAAACGAAGCAGCCTTGCTTTAAATTGTCGCGGTAATTGATTTAAACGTCCCTACTTTAATTTGTGTCAAGATCTATCCATCTTCTACATATAAAAAACAATTTCTCAATTAATACTTCACTGCTTTTCACTACCTCTACAACCTATACCACTGTATGATACTTATCGATATATCTACTGAAGTAATTCCAAACCAGCGATACGCGTCCTGTAAATTATTATAATAACGGAAATACTGAGAAATTAAAGCAGTTCAAAATAAGTTTTATTGAATGTATTTAAAATTAACGTTATAACCTACTAAGGTGCTAGGCTGTGAAGATGGAGAAGGCGTTGTGTTGATACAATATATACATTCGTTCGATATATTTTATTAAGTTATTTGCTAGCTTATAAGAACGCACAGCAAATAGCTGAGCTAAACTCCTTTTCAAATTGTATTGTAATTGTTATTTTCGCTTACGTATATTCTGCTCACATCTATACAATTTGAATAAACGTTTCTTTCTTTCATATATAACAACACAGCACTTTCTAATAGAAACGAGAAACATTTTCAGGAGTAGTCGTGACAATATCAGAGATGGGGTTGGCTTTCTTTTGCGAGACTATCATCTCGGTAAAGGAGGCAAATGAAAGGCAGAGGGAGGATGCGGCTTATGCGCTCCTTCTCCGTCGAAGGAGCCTGAGTGGCAGTAGACTCAGATATTCGCTCCACTATTTCTCTCAGTACACCGTACATTCTTATAGTCAGCATCATCATCGTCACTAGAGAGGAATGAAAAATCGGACCCACTCATGATTTCTTACATGGATGAGGAGGGATCCGGTGAGTTTAGTGGATATTCTGGTACATCAGCGAGTCGCGATTGGAAGGATTTTGCCTTCTTTCGCAGTACGTAAAGGTTATTAGCAAAAGATTGAAAAAACCTCGACAATAAAAATTATTATCAAAGGGCATGTGGAAGAAAAAGTTTGGGAAGCATTGACTATTTGGCATAAGAAGTTGTGAAATAATTTAAATTTTCTTTACCATCAGCTGACGTCATATATCTTACGCCCTTATACAATAATAAAAAAAACTAAAGTATCAGTATCTGTAGAACTGTTTTCTATTTTAAAAGAATAAGATGAAGTTATAAGATTCCCGGAAACGTAATGGTCTTTTATTTTTGGAACTACCCTATGACGTCAATATTTATCTTCTTTTATACTTTCTTTTACTCACTGGCAAATGTTTGACTTACTTCATTGTATACATAAAATCAATCGATATGGAAAATTATTGTTCTAATATCTATTACCAGTTAATTAACCTGTAATACAAAATATTATGCAACGTTGTCATTTCAGGCTATTAGGTATGTATTTTAAATTATTTTTTAAGGGGTTTTTGTATTTTGAATAATATATGCCAGCATCATTGTAGAGCTTTAAATTAACACACAAAACTTAACTATAACATGAAATAAAAATGTTATATAATTACAAAAAAACAATGACTAAATTATTTTGAGAGGATCATTAACAAATTTATATATTTTAAAAGCCAAATAAGTCAAAAGGTCACTTAACATTGTATTGAAAATACCAATATATCTAAAATTTTAATTTAGCTCACACGTTAACGTTTCTCCAAAATATGTTAAAATAGATTGTAAGTACCCAACTTTGTGGTTTCATTCGTCTTCGAGATCAACGTAGACTATGCTCTGCGAAATTATGTTAAGAAAATCCTTAATTAAGCCAGTCTTTACGGAAATATGTATATTTCTGGTTTAATTATTATCAAAATATACGTAATAAAGTATAGAAATTCCAAGTGGGTTGTTAAAGTCTTTTCATATTGTATTGTATAATTTAGTGCTTACGAGTATTACAATTGTTTGTTCAGTCAGGGGGTACATATCCTTGTCTATTTCTCCGATAGTCATAGTATGGTACAGGGATATTCGATCCCGGCTCCCCGAGCTATTACTGAATCTTCTGAGTCAGTAATGTCCTACTAACTTATATTTTCCTTTCTCTTCCTTGCAAAATCCCTATCTTTTGACCCGTTCCCCCCTTTTATTCCATTTTCCTACCCACTTCCTGCCAGACTAAGGTGTACCGTGCTGAGGGACTCATGGCTAGGGGCATTTTGCCTAGTCGCAAGCGGTGGCCCTGGGACCGGGCGAACCCAGAACTATTTCTAGACAGATACAGGCTAGCCTTATTCTGGCATGCGGGGCTCTGCCAGAATGGACCTATGATCCCTTGCTACTCGTGGGAACGCAATGGTGATATTATTAAAATCCAAAAATGGCGGCGATGAGATTCGCAATCCATCACGTCACGTTCCTAATGGGGGCGAAAAGCGGGCTACCGAGAGCCGCTTTGCTACTTTGAATGTAAGAGGAGGAATGAATGAAAAGATTGATGAAGTATGCCAGATGATGCATGATAGGTGCATAGATGTACTCTGCGTGAATGAGACAAAGAGGAAAGGATGTGATACCACGAAACATAGCCCTTACACAGCTTACTGGTCTGGTGTAAGCAGTGATAAGAGAGGCTGTCAGGGAGTTGGTATCATACTTTCCGAAAGAATGGATGATTGTGTGAAAGAAGTGAAATACGTGAGTCCTAGACTCATCTGGATCAGGCTAAAAGTTGGACTTACTCGGATCTTTGTCTTGGGTGCTTATGCTCCGACGGATCTGGGCACCAGAAAGTCCAATAAAGCCCAAAAAGAAATAGATGAGTATTGGGAAAGTGTGAGTGATACGTTGAATGAATGTGAACCGAATGAGCGAATAATTATGTTAGGAGATTTTAATGGATGGGTAGGTGTGAAACGTGATGGATATGAAAGGACTCTTGGTATGTTTGGTGACAAACGGGTGAATGAAAATGGACGAAGTTTGCTTGGAATATGTGTGGAACATAGTCTTTTTGTGGCAAACACTATGTTTGAGCACAAGGGGATTCATGTGTATACAAGGGAAGAAGGGAATGCTAGAAGTATGATTGATTTTGTAATTGTGGACGAAAAACTGAAGAAGAAAGTTCTAGATGCTCGAGTATACCGCGGGGTCGACATCGATACTGACCACTACCTGGTCGTTGCCCGAATCGGTGGTCTTTTTAATCGGTGGCGCCATAGAAAGAAGGAAACCTCGAGCATTCTTGAACGAATAAAAGTGGAGAGATTGCAAGAAGAGGATGTTAGAGAAGAATATCTGAAAAATTTGAGTGGGCGATTCAAGAGTGAAGACGAAGGAAATGAGATTGAAAGTTTATGGAATAAATTTAAAGATGGAGTGGTTGGTGCTGCTATTGATGTATGTGGCGTGTCTAAAAGGAGGAAAGGTAAGAAAGAGAAGAATTTGTGGATGGACAAAAATGTTCAAGCAGCTGTGTGTGAAAAGAAGAAAGCTTGGTCCGATTGGTTGGCTACAAAAGCGAACCAACGAATGCAAAAGGCAACGAATGATGACGTAAAAAAGGCAAGAATGGAATACAAAAGGGTGAAAGTAATCGTGAAAGAAGCTGTAAGAAAGAAAAAAGAAGAATACAGTGATATGTATGATAGGAGACTTTCTGATGATTTTCAGTCAAACAAAAAGTTTTTCTGGAAATCAATACAATTTGCCCGAGGGAGATCTACTTCCTCGGAGCTTTGTAAAATCAGAAGTTTAGATGGAAGTTTAATAAAAGGAGAAGAATGGATATTGAAGAGATGGAAGGATCATTTTGAAAGTTTGTTTGAAAGAAATGAAGCAGAGGTAAATATGGCCTCTGCGGATAGCAATGAATGTAAGACAAGTGATAGCGAGATTAGTATGGATGACATCATGAAAGCGATAAAAGGTATGAAATCAGGTAAGGCTGCTGGGTATGACAGAGTGTCAGTCGAGATGCTGAAGGCTGGCCGCGGGATTGTGGTAGCTCAGCTGTACTGCCTTTTCAATATATGCTGGGAGAAAGGTCAAGTCCCAAGAGATTGGAGCAAGGCCGTAATTGTCCCTCTATATAAAGGAAAAGGGTCACAGCAGGAGTGCAAAAATTACCGCGGTATCAGCCTTCTTAGTGTCGTCGGCAAATTGTATGCAAAGATATTAATTGAAAGGGTGATTAATGAAACTGATGGGAAAATATGGGACGTGCAAGCGGGATTTAGAAGAGGAATGGGATGTACGGATCAGGTCTTTTCTTTACGGTGCATAACTGAAAAATGTTTGGCTAAACACCAAAAAGTTTATTGCGCGTTCGTAGATTTAGAAAAGGCCTATGATCGAGTGGTGAGGAATGAGCTGTGGTCAACGTTATCTACGTATGGGGTGAGCGGTTGTCTGATCCAAGCATTGAAGTCTCTCTATGAGGGTTCTAGTGCCTGTGTCAGAATAAACGGAGCGTACACGGAGTGGTTTCCTGTCGAAAGAGGTGTTCGACAGGGATGTGTTGCGTCACCATGGCTGTTCAACCTTTTCATGGATAAATGTTTGACAGATTTAAAAGAAAGTATGTATGGGTTAAGAATGAATGAATTACTCATCAAATGTTTACTCTACGCTGATGATCAAGTAATACTTGCGTCATCCGCTAACGAGCTTCAGGAGATGCTAAATATTATGAATGAAGCTTTGAAAGGGAAAGGAATGAAAGTGAATGTAAACAAAACGAAAGTTATGCTTTTTGAACGAGATGAATCTATGATGAATGGCAATATTTTGATAGATGGGGAACAAGTGGAAGAGGTGAAAGAATTTGTATACTTGGGATCTAAATTTACAAAAGATGGAACATGTGAAAGTGATATCGAAAGGAGAGTGAATGCAGGGAATATGGTAAATGGTGCTCTGCATGCTTTTATGAATAGCCAGATGGTGTCTCAAAGGGCTAGACTGGCAGTGCATGCTGGAGTGTTGGTGCCAACACTTATGTATGGTAGTGAAAGTTGGGTATGGCAGAAGAATCACAAAAGTAAAATAAATGCGGTAGAGATGAGAGCGTTGAGAAGCATGAGTGGATTAAAACTGAGTGACAGAGTAAGAAATAGTGTGATAAGAGAACGTTGTGGTATAAAAGAAGACGTAGTGACTAAAATTGAGAAAGGTATGCTTAGATGGTTTGGGCATGTAGAGAGAATGAATGAAAGGAGACTGACAAAAAGGATTTAGGAGTCAAGAGTGAATGCGAAAGTTGGAAGGGGAAGACCAACCCGCAAACTTGAAGACTCAAGTACCGAACAATTGAAGATTCGAAACATCAAGAACCGAAGATTGAAGATCGAAGCTCTAAGAACCTGAACTGTCCACTGAACCCGGAGGGATTTGCCTGATCCTGAATCACTCCCCAACACTTCTTTTGTATGCGCTCAATACTCTCTGAAGGAACAGAGTAAAAAGAGCCAATGTTTATATTTTTAAACTTCTGATTAAACTAAATTTGTTCATCTATGTTTATTTTATTGGTGACAGATTAGCACTTGACTGTGATCTCACCTGTATACAAAATATCTACAAGGAACGAAATTTGGTCCGTCGCGAAAATCGGTTGCTGAATCACGGTCAATTGATCACTTGGAAATTTAATAATAACTGCCATCTTTATTCACCTCATATATATGAAAAATGTAAATTCTAACATTAAATTAATAACTGAATCCATTTGCAAATTATCAGTTCGCTTTGTGTTTTGAGAACGTCATAAAAAATCGATGAAAAAGAAAAACAATTATAGCAAAAGCGAATGACAATAATAATTACTTAAATGACAAAACAATTGTGAGATATCGTTATAACAAAATGCGTCAGTATTGAATATTTAAAACTTAAGTACATTTTGGTTTCGCATCTAAAAAGCCTTGGGTGACCATTATCAGGTCCATGCCTAATGGACTGTGACATTTCCCGTTTATGTGTAAGGGTGCTTTTGTCGGCAATGAATTACAGATGTTCTCAATATATATACGAGGAGAGGGTTAAATCCTTTACAAGGAAAAAATAAATATCAATAGTAGATTTTGTCACACATGCAATATTTTATTAAAATTCTTATAATAATCTCATATTTTTTTCACTAAAGAATGTTAAAATCTTTATATGTTAAAATGAAAACAATGCCTCACTCATCATGATATTTCCAAAACTATTTTTCTGGATGACTACATACTCGTTTGAGGCGTAGACGCTCACAACAACCGGATTACCAATATTTCCACGGGAGAGCTGTGTAGGTGATATCGCAGGGCATATATATTAAATTTAAAATAATATACTTATATTTATACGTAGAAACTGCCTGAATAGGATGTTAATGGGCTGCTACTTACCTTTATTTTTCCATGACTGTATTCATATATATAAATATAAGCAAAAAAAATATCCAAACTATAATGACGTAGGCGCTGACCACGGACGAAATTCTCGATGGTCCCATGGGATCAGGAACCCTGTTTCGCCCCAGGTCACAATTTTTGCAATAAGTTCATCAATTCTCGAATATATTAGGGCTTAATAATTACAATCAGGGATTCTTAATAAGGTTCATTATTAGAACTTATTTTAAGTAATTACATGTAAAGAAAAATATCTCAAGAGGCCAGGAAATTCTGGATGTAATTCTGGGGTATTAATACTAAAGCAGCATGGTTTGTTTTACTGTAAGCTCTGTTTCCAATGCTTTATAAGAGTTGTGTTTATCCTCGTAAAGTTTATTTACTAATACCTTATTTTAGACATCGACATGTCAAATACATTTTTACGTAAATGGTTTTATAATAAAAAAAAATATTCAAAAGGTCAAGTATGATTCTGCTGAATATTTATATATAAAAGTTAGAATCCACTGTAGGAGCCTTAAGAGCGGTGAGCGACCATTAGTAGGATCTTACGTAATGGATTGTGACATTTTAAGATTTATGTGCAAGAGGTCCTTTCTACGTAAATGAATTTGGGACGTCAAATATTTTATTATATTTTTTATCTCTTTACTTGATAAAAGACAAATTATCCCGCTAGCGAATGCAAAACGTTTTTAAAAGATCGCAGGTTTGTTCATAAATGTCCAATCGTTACCCACAAATTCGATGTTGTAGAAATCCATAAACTGTGTCATTTGAAATACTTTTTCAATACTCATAGTTATTATCGTAAAGCAACTAAATTCATAAGAAATAATATGTTCGTGTAGTATCATTTATATAAGTGCTTTTTAATGACTAATATATTAACATAATTTGAATAATATAATATGATAATGAGTTCATAAAATATTATTATTACATATACCTTCGTTGATAAGTTTTGAAGGAATTTCGTTCGGACCTATAAAAGAATACCTATAAAAGAATTTGTTTACAAACATAAAGCAAAATATATAAGCAAATATAGGACCTTCAAATATTGATTACATGTAATTAATATTTGAAGGTCCAGAGCCATTAATTTACAATAAATTGGCTTGAACTGAAATGTAAAACAATAAATTGTTTTTGAATTGTTCGAAAATACTAGAGAATGGTAAAGGTATCAATAATGAACTGTTTCTCACGATGTCGACCGCATAGTTTCTGATCCTGTGGGAATTTGGAATAATATATGTTTAGTGGGCAACAACATCATCAATAGCAGTAACATTGGAACCACGTTGCGGTTTAAAAGGACTATGACGTTTTGTTAGCTCATTTGTACTCCAACGACATTAACTTCTGGATTCCACGATTTTTTATGCTGGGAAATCCCCGTGGATACCTGGAACTGAGGGTTTTCTAGGTATGGTATGTTTCTCGGTGTTCTATGAAATTTCTGGAATAAATGATTATTATTATGTTATTCCGGACTCATACCGGCTAAAACCCAGCGGTGCCTACATCACTTAGTGACGGGGTCTCAAACTGTTACGTTAGTATAATGTAGTTACAATTTTTATTATATTTGGAGTCTGTACCTATATATATAGCTGTAGGTGCCAGCGGTGAGGGAGCTACCAAGTGGACACGCGGGACACACCTGCCTTGGCTGACGACGACTCATAATAATAATTCTAACTACATTATATTATCGTAATAATCTGAAAGACTTTTAAGTGGTTCAATATTTTTGACTTCATTTTACTTATGAGAACTCTAAAAAATAATACGCTATTATTTTTTACATTATAAAGCATATTAATTAGTTGGAATAGTTTGTTTTGAAGCGGTGGTTCTTTTTTCGTTAAAAATTTTACTTATATATAACTATAAAATGCTTACAATCAAAACATTTTCCGTGGATGCAAATTTCTACTGTAGAAATGAAGTGTCGATTGATTCTTCTGACCTTCGAACTGGAATAGAGGAAATTTCGGATGCGACCCAATGAAAAATACTCCCATTTAAATGGAATTCCGCATAAGCATTCTATTCAACTTGGAAATACCAATGGTGCTTTTAAAATAGGTCGTCCTTTTCAATATCTGAAATATCGTCGGGTAAGGGACAGAATTTATACGTGACTTATTCAGCGGTTAGAATCCTTTTTAAATACAGTCGACTTGTTTTTTGAGCCGTGATCGATGAATGTTGGAGGTGGAGGAATTTTGCTCTGTTAAATCGTATTCCGATATCATCTTTATAGTAATTTAAAAGACTCTAAAGCGAAAAGAAAAATATTTTTTGTTTAATATTAAACAAATCATTGACACCGTGCAAATAGTTTATATGATATATTTCTTTTATTATCCTGTATACTTCAATATCCTTTTTTAAACTTTGTAAATAAATATTTATAGCTCTGAATGTATAAAGATTTGCGATTTTTCTTCAGTTATTTATTAATAACGTGTCTCGTTTCTGTATAGAGGGAAAAAATAACTAATAATGTATCTACGTAATGTATAATAGAGCTCAATCTTTGGGGGACTATAAACTTTTAACGGAGCTAACGATGTGCAGTTTAACAATACCAAGCAAAGCAACTAAAACGAAACGAAAGTGCAAATGGAAGGTTAGGGAATTCTGAATTATTTGTTGCAATACTACATGTGGAACATCTTTTCGCAGACAGTTTGCATAAATCGTACTTTGTGAATAATATGTAACAGACAAAGCAACAAAATTTAAACACACACTGAATATAGTAAAACGATAATGTAGCCTTTAAATAAGAAACGCACCTGTTCCTCACTTTTCCTCTCCCAACAACAACTGCCCCCACTAAAATTTATTGTCTCTTCTCTCTAACTCTTATGCTTCACCCAAGCCAGCCCAATGACGAGCCGCAGTCAGTGACTATAGCTGGGCTGATCCACAATTATCCTTAATTTGGTCTGACGGATAATCATTGCAGATGTTTGTTTCAATAACCTAAGAAATACTGAGGCAGATTTTAGTTAAGCAATCTCCATGAACTCTATTGACATACTCACCAGTGTTTGTTAACATTGTCTAATAAATTTATCACGTTATACCAGTTCCATAAATACACACCCTAGTCCCGTCTCATGCATACGAATATAAGCGGACAATTTACATCTGGGTCGCACATGTTCTTACCGATTTATTCATAAGCATTAATATTCACTTTGTCGTCCCTTTCCAAGGATAATTCAGGCATATCTTAATATTGATATGCGAATATTCAATAAGTGTCATGGGATATGAGAGATAAGATGACATCATAACTTGGAATCCCTATAACTGCTGTTTCTTAACTGTGGTAACTATTTACCGAACAATATGTCTTGCGGAATAGGTAGAATTTCTAAAGAAATATCTTATGAAATTCTGAATACATCACTGTACGTCCTATAAAACAGGAAAATAATATTTATTTTATTAGAAAAGTGTAATAAGTGACTTAAGGATGATTTTGCCATTTGCTACATGTATACAGGATGTGCTCCACCCCCGTGCGTCCGGTCCTGCGCCTGATCTCTCTCCGATTGTATCGGTTTCCCGCCACATCGGCCTATGAAAGTGAAGGAATAGAAGGGGCACTTGTGCACTATGTCTGCCAACCCACAGTGGAGCAGCCTGATGGGTCTATGCTCTTAACAACCCTCTCTCATATAAATGAGGAGGCTTGGGCCCAGCAGTAGGAAGTTAATGGGCTGCTACTTACCTTACCTTTATATAGATTATCCCTATATAGGTTATACAGGCGAAAGTTAAGCTATATACGCCTATACGCCTATATACGCCTATACGCTATATATCTTAGACGAATCAGTTTAGACACTTAAACCTGTAAAACTGCCACTGTGTTGCCAATTAGAATTACTTAGATATATTGAGAGCCTGTTAAATATCCTAAATGTACCGTTTATAGATGAGCTTTATCACTGTCGTAATTTCTGTTAAATAAAAATCTAAAAAGTACTTCGATGGCCGTAGACTATAAATTTTGAGGTCGGAGTCCCATTTTCAACCACGTCGTAACCAGCATGCAATTAACGACTCACATGTACCTCCGTAATGTATCAATTTGAATGAAATTGGTCTAACGGGGGACATTTCTGAAGGACCCTCTCAGTAATTATTGGACACATTACTGTTTGATTGAAGTGGGTATATTCAATAGTCGTAGAACGCGATTTATTGAACGAACCCCACATTTATGGAAGGTGGCGTAATATTATTTCGAAAATAGGTTTATTATATACCTGATAACAAAATGTGAAGCTTAGAAATTTTAGTTTCCCCAATAATTTTCCAGTAAACTTAATCAAATAAAATATATAAAATCACACAAAGAATAAGTTATTCTGAATGTTAAATTGAATCTGTTAACAATTTAAATAACATGAATATCTTATTTTTGATTTTTATTTTGTGTAATTTAAAAAAAAATTGATTGTTTATTTTAGCGCAGCACAACCAATTGTTGTTCTATGTGTTTTTCATATTAAATACTTATGCTATGTAAAGCAGAAGCAAATAAACCACGGTTTACTCAACAATGAAACAAATTGCGTTTTCCCGTCAAAGAACAGTTCGTAATTTTATTACAGTTATTTTATAACTCGTTTTATCTTCTTAAAAAGAAATCTTGGTCTGTTTCAAGTTCCTTTTACGGGCTACAATGCTGTGAAAGAAGGAAAATGCGGGCACGATACTTTTCCTTTGGGACCTGTATTGTACTGAGTTTTAAAAAGATATGTTGAATACGAACGACTTTAGTTTGCTCTTACAAACAGATAAGGCATAATACATGTGATACTTTTGCCAAGCCTAATACTAAATCAAATAAGATTTAACATTAAATCCTGTTATTGATTCACGAATATTGTCCCGTATTATTTGTAGATATTGTCTTAATTATCCGTCATTTCATATTTGTGTTGCATACAAATACGTGGAACCTATTGTGTGTCTAACTATTGTTTCATAGCTAGCTATAAAGTCACAATTATACGGTTTGCAGTTGCAAGTGTCTGTCGATATGCGGTTAGACTTTGTATTGACAGCGTGTTAAAGCACTGACATAAAGTTTAGCTGTTTAATTCTATATTTTACAAAGTAAGCTTTAACAGATTTAAAATTGTATATAGCTATGAGGGATATTTAGATACATATATCTTTTTATAATGAGCACTCATTCACTCACACTTCACGATATTTACTTCGGGTTGATTGAATTATCACACATTTCTTTCCTAATGTAGTTAGAGACTGGGAAAATTAAGAAATACGTTTATAGCGAGCCTATATGTTGCGAATGGAATTTCGTATTTCGAATGGACGAATAGTTTGAAGATTCCGTTGTAAGTTGATGAGAGAGATTAATGTACTATATTTAGATGTTAATGAGAGAGAGATGAATGTATTATAATTTCTGAGAACTTTTTCGATAATCTAATAATTATTCTGTTATAAAAGGCGGGGATAAATTTAACAAATCATACACTATAAAATTTAAAAAGCTTTATTTTTTTATATATAAAATTAAATTCGTAAACTTTGAATTTCCTTTTATCGTAGTTATTTGATCAAAAAATAGCCTAAGGTGAGCCTTATAATAACAGCTATCGAAAAAGTCGAAGTTTAACAAAATCAGTTTGGAAGTTTTAGTGAATAACCGATGAGATAGAAAAATACTTATACATACAAATTAATATATGTGCGAAAGAAACTGTCTGTTTGTCGCGATTTCATACCAAAACTACTGTTACCAAAACAATAAACAAAGAAATTTAGTACACAGATAGTATTTTCAGTTTACTATATAGCATAGCTAGATTTTATATAAGTACGACGACTAGTATTTTTAACTCATTGTACTTAATTTAACACCACGGATTTTATAGATTTTACGCCTTATCTTATTAAAATTACTTATGTAAGCTCATAATTTGTAAACTATTTGATAAGACAATAAACTAATTCGCCGATATTTTAAGCGAAATATGTAACATTGAAAAACATCTCGAAATGCTTTGTTAATTTTCTTTGAAGGCCGCTTTTATGAACGAAGCTTGGTTAGTAGATATCTATTGTCTTAAATCTCTAATCAATTTTCAAACATTTGCAATTTTAATTTGTTACAGCTGTAAACGATTATTGTTACAATCTGGGGTTTCGATTATATTTCATTGGACTTCACAACTTGTTCAACAATCGTGAATGTGTTTACATTTTTTTTTTGATTTAGTCTTGATTTTATTATCACTATTATAGTAATCATCGATTTTTTTAAAATTACTCTTAATATTTATACAGCTTTATCCCTTAAATATAGTATTTATTAATCGAAGAATTATCATTTTGGAATGTTTACTATTTTTCATACGGATTTTTTAACAAGGTTCGTTTTTATTTATATAGATTTATGTCCATTCTTTGAATTATAAAGCACTAGATCAAATTGAAGACTTCCAAGAACATGAAAATCCTTAAGCTGTGAAGTCACAAGCGTATATTAGTGCATAATATGGAAAAATTGGGATTACTATTTTGCGCTTGACCTAACACTATATAAGATGGAAATGTGCCAACCTGAAAGAGTACCCTATTACTCCTTATTGGCTTTACACAAACAAAGCACTTAATTGCCCGCAGGTTCTACTTTACTGGTTCAAACGAAGTTTCATTCTAGTTAGAAAAAACGAGCTTTCATGGAGCAATCCTTACTTAATGACCGCCTACATTGCGAATGGTGTTACTTTGCTAAATTTTCAGTCAATCAGGAATATTAGAAAAACATCTTAGCATTACTGTCTTTCTACTGAAATTGGTTTAGGGAAAATCGATTGAATGCTTATAAATCTTTAAAAGACATCGTTAGTAACATTTTTGGTATGTCGATCATTTTACGTTGTAACTTTGGTTATTTTGTCCTATATTGTAAGTAAATGGCATTATCTTCTGTATGTTACTACCGAATGATGTAAGCTTCTGTATAATTATTGTTAATATATGACAATATGACAGATTTATATATATTAAAGTTTTGAACACCTATTTCAAATGCATCACTATGAATTATCACTGAGAAGTTATTGGTGCAAATGTTTGATAGTATTTGGTTTGAACATAAGTGAACGTCAATATTTCTTACACAATAAAAGCCTTCTCAGTGCGAATTTGTTCTTATGAAAATATAAATTTAGTAGATTATGAACATTTATTTATTTTTTAATGTACGAAAACAAACAAAACATACAAAACCATGTTATCAGGTGAACATTGGATTGCTTATCTGTAAAAATAGAGGCCTTTTAATATGGAAGAGTACTTTATGATATGCGGTATAGGTACAATGCTAATTTAACTATGAACTTTAACTATGTACATACTATAAACGTATAAGTAATTAGCCGTATTAGAAAATCATTAAACTTGGCACACAAGCAGAGAATTGACAAGTTATAAGTCGTTCTTACCAAAAAGTATAACGTAATGATCTTCCGATTTCAGGTAATCCAATACTTATTGTTTAAATTTTTGTGGTTAATTAACATTTTGACTATTTGAACGGGTACATATCACGATGGCGTTTTTTTTATTGTGCGGATATTTCGACGCAGTTGCATGGATCCTGGTCACGACGTTACTGCTGTGGGCTGTTGTGTCAAGGGCAGAATCTGTCTACCCTACGACTGATCCTTTTATTTTTCACGGGACTCACCTCCATTTTTCGGCATACTGCACTCACAACCTCACGTTTTTATTTTGAAAAATTGCGTGGTTTCACTTCACCACTGGATTCCAAGTATCCGCCAGCTTAAAACATTCTTCGGGATTGTATAGTCTGCGAATGCGCTTTGGACCAGAATATCGTTATATATCGCTTTCTTAAAAAAATCTGTAATGGATCTGCAATGGATATCAATTAACTCACACACCTCTGTTTACTGAGAAGTGGCAGGAATTCAATAAGTTTTCAAATAACCGCCCGAGCGAACTATACGAGTACATCTGCGAACCTTATAGTTCTTACTTTAGTTAAGTTTGAATATACAGTTGCAGGCTTCGCTTGGGTACTCATATTTCCGTTTTAATAGGCTTTCTCACACACCAAGTTCCTACACTGCTGCTCGCTGATGTCTTTTGGCATTAGTTCTACTACAGCTCTGGGAAAGTGTTAGAGTCAATGTTATTTCGCATCGCTGGCATTAATCCAAAAATATTTGTCACGCCTAATGAAGTTCATAGTGTATGATTAAATAATAACAAATATTTCTTCATGAATATAATATTTTTTTTAGGTTTGTCGGTTACAAAGGATATTAAAGTACATGCATTTTTTATATTTCCTACAAAAAACAACACTATAAGATTTACTTTGAAAATTAAGTACCAGTTATAAATGGTGTAGAAATTTGAATATCGTGGGTCATAAATGAACCTGGGGACATTTTGAAGAATAATTCAACGTTTTTAATTTATAGTTTAGTATTTATTGACTTTTTTATTTATCAACGTCTTTTTATTTGCTGGAGAGGATCATAATTTATAAGTAAGCGCAAGTTCATCCCGCTTAGACCCCGTTCGGAATTTAGACGAATTAAAAACCTTTAAAAGAAATATAACGAAAATTTAACCCCGTACATTACGATTTCAGAATTTGCCGCCTCTATTACTGATTTTTTTCTATTAACAATAGTATTATATTGTCTATAACTTTTTCAGCATGATGTTCCGAAAGAGCTACATGGTAAAAAATTTTAAATTTTCTTACTTTGCGTAATTTAAACACATCTACTAATTTTATTACTATTTTCTCGGTAGTATACTTCATGTTTGAAGCTTGTGTCTATGCATAGGTGCCTGTGTCTGTATCTTCGCCAATGCTTTCTATTCTGTTCTGTCGGGGCGACAACAAATGGAAGACCTGTAATCGCTTTTACTTGGTGGGACCAGCGGCTAGGTAATCGGCCGCGTGGTCTTGACCTCTACCTTGCCAGTAACTATTAACTCTTCAAAGTAGTAGGGCTGGCGTCTGACAATGTGACCAAAGTAGTTGGTCTAGACTCTGGTGTCAACACGGAGCTGCTCGAAGACTTATTAGTCCTCGCGAAGAGGGCTAATAAGACCATAGTTTTTTTCCAATTTTAATAAAATTGGTATTTATAATTTGCTTTATTGAGAGATTTAGTTATTGTTAATAAAATTTAACCTATTGTTAGCTGCTAAATTTATTTAGAATCAAGTAACATCGAATTGTAGATCGGGTGTGTCATTAGTGCGACTACGTTTCCTTTGTAAAGCGTCATGACAAACGGTTCGACAAGCCACGCAAATGGACGCGATTTGAAATACAAAATGATTTCACGTGACGTGGTTAAAATGTTTCATTACCTGATCGTTTAAGTCCTTTAATCTATTTTGCTTTTGTAACATACTAAATGCATCAGTATTTTTTCGATAGGGAGTACATAGCAAAGACAATCATGTTACAACCGCTTCTTTTTTCTCTTGTGGTTAAAATATATAACACGCTTTTATTAAAAGAGACGGCAAAGATTTTCTTATTACTTCATTCAAGAGAATGGCTTTTTCTAGTGACCTATAATTATAAAGTTAAGCAAACATACAAAAGACTATGAGTTACAAAGTGAACTACATTTATTATTATCTACATTGAAAAGCATATAAATTTATTAGCCACTACCTGTTGCCTTCTAGTCTAATCTTCCAAGTCAAGAATAGTTTTTAAGGTCTTGTGACGAGTAAGTGAGCGAGTTTATTGATCTATAATCATAGGGATACTTACATCTTCGTACACCGGATGAATTTACTCATTCGGTAGTGTACTCTGGACACAAGAATAAGCACTTAAACCCAAAAATACCCTTTGCATTTAATATACAACAATAACAAATTAATATATATTGTACTTTTTATGAAGTCATTCTATTGTTAAATAAAATAAAATCAAATTATCTTTATTCAAGTAGGCCTATTATAGTACTTTGGAATTTTGAATCGTCAAATATATTTTTTTTCCACACAATTATGTATTCAACATACGATAATAATTCTAATGGTATTAATGAACGATTTAAAATGTAAAGTTACAAGAGTTTCTTCGTGCCCTATAACTAGCTTATCCTAGAACGTCTTCTGGGAGTTTGTTATAGAAATGTATACAGTTACCCTTAAATGAGTTGTCAAAAAAATATACCATATTCTACATCCGTTTCATTAACAAAAAAATGTACGTAAGCTTGTATTCAAAAATAGTTCAATTCGATAAATAACGCATTGTCTTATATTTCCACGGGACCCGGAATGCCGTGGCTACCAGCACCAGGTTTGTCAGTAAATTCTGTGTGCCTTGATTTCGATAGAAGTGAATTGCATCGATGGCTTCGAGAGAATGTGCTTCCTTTGTGGAGCAATATTAAAGGCAAGGATAGTGCTGGGAATATAAACACGAGATTGCGAGCACGATTTCGCAGCAAATTTACTGACCCTTGTTTTTGAAGCAAAGATTTTTTTTTAAATAATCAACATAAAATTAGAAGGATACATATAGACAGTGGATGTAACTATTTCTATTTTAAGATTAATAAGTCTAATAAACAGAAAATAGGCCGCTCGGCGATAACAAAATTATATGATGTGCACACTTTTCGTCATTCATACCCACTTCTTTTTTTCAATATTACTTAAATATTTACTAATAAATACACATTAATTATTAGAAAACCAATCTTACGCTAATATATAACAATTTTTAAATATTTCCATTAAACCAGAAACTTTCTAGTTTAAAATACGATATTTAACACTGTGTGCACACGCACACGAACTTATCTGTTATGTATTCACAAATGTTACCAAACGTTTGTATTATAGTAAGAATCTTCAAAGAAGTGCCCAAAATTTTACAATGTTTCAATTTATTCATGCAAATAGTGCAGTAACATATAATATTAAACATAAACAAAACAGAAGTGCTTGTTTTATAATGGACACTCCAAAGGTCAATTTCGCATATTGTTATTATTTGTGCGCTTAGAAAATTCCTTCCCGTATATGTTAAATTAAAGGCGGCTTTATTATAAATTATATGGTTGTTAATATTTTGTTAATATTCTCCTAAAATAATCCATCTCAGACACAAAATTTGCCGGATAAAATAAAAAAAGTCCATTTCATTTTCGTTAAAAGCACAGTGATTTTATTTATTTACCCAAAGCGTACTTTTATGAAAATTAATGATATGTTGGAAAAAAGTATTTGGATATTATATTAACCATATTCAAAATATATTGTAGCATACCCCTTGTGTGGTTTATCTTTTTAGAAGTTTTGGCATCATTTGGGATATAAAGTGAAACTTTTTAAAAGACATGTTCTGCATCCATGAACAGTAATTGAATATCCAATATCGAATTTGTCATATTTCACGTATGTATGTACATTTCTACGCGGTACGTTAACCGAATAACAATTTTTTTGTCCACAAAAAGTTTTGTTGAATGTATGAATATACCACGCACGTATTCACATCTTCGTATATATGATAGATTTTTAAAAATAAATAATATGGCGTTTGTGTTCTAGAGGATTGGTTAAACATGCGCCATTGCTTAACCTTTAAACAATTCTTAAGTCAGACTTCCTTTATATGAGAAGATGGATAGATAGATAGATAGAAAAACTCTATTGCACATAGAAATTTCAAAATATAAAAACTTATATGTTAAAGCTTATGCAGTAAAAAGATTAACCTATGTGCAAGGGCGGCCTTATTACTTTAAGCAATCGCAATCCCTGCCAGGCAACCCATAGTTAAAGATGTGAGGAATAAAAAGGTGTCATTATTATTTTCCATCTAATGAAATACAACGATTTTAAATATTTTAGCACTGGTTTCGTATTTCGATAAATGTTTATGGTCTCTTTTTAATAAAACTTTCCAATCATGTACTATTATTAATTATGGGAATTTAGTAAAATTACGATGAACTATTTCTTTAACAGTTTTATATTTAATATTTATTGACGACCGACCAATCCAAAGCAGATAAACAATTTTGTTCATAGCGAAACTTACCAATAGCTTCAGGCGCTAATAGAAAATCAATACACAGAGGTACACGCGCTTTATAAGAGAGATTGAGCTGCTTTGTAAGGTTTCTCGACATTAATGCTATGCTACATGAGTTACCAAATCAATTAGATCGCACTTTCCTATGATTATATGTCAATATGACATAATTCTATTAAATTCTTACAAATCTCCCCTTCCAGTGAAGAATTCCAAATATATTTACGAGAAGCTTTGCTTTATTTATAATATGATAATATGCTGATAGTGCGTGTATGACTTCCATCAAATATACTAGGGCAAACAGAAATACAAAACTTCCAGGAATATCGTCTTTAGTAGGTATATTGTCGTGGAAGTATTTCTAATAATTAATTATTGTAATTATATTACAAATAGGTCTTACTTTATTAGTTCCTTCATGGTACGAATGAGGGAACTGAAAGGCAAACTCTAGCTTGGTTAGAAGCCTATTGGCCGACTAAAATCTTACAATTCAAGACTTTATTATAATTACAATGAAATTAAGAAGTAACTTGTAACAAAACAGTCTCTCATTCAATATTTGTCGTTATAGAAAAAAATAAGAAATTTTCACCACTGAGAATAAAGTTGCCTATCTCTGTATTTCCCTGACGAAATATTCAACGTATATTTTTTCAGTGATACATTTTATTGGTGAGACGGATCATTTATTACCATATGACCCGTCAGTTTATCTGACACTTGCTCTACAAGCCATCGAAAGAAAAACAAAATGTTTACTTTTATATTGTTTGGGTATTTTCGTGAATAAGTCTACTGTACCATACAAATGGATATTTTCAAATTTTCCTATAGACATACAGGATAACCCAGAAAGGAATGCGGTAACTAGAAAGAAACTGAAATAGCACACATTATTCCGCAGTAAATCTCAAAGTTTTCCTTTATGGCTATTATTATTGAAGTAAACGGGAGCAGGGGTGGGTTTGGTAACTGTAATAGGAAAACCGACTACAATTTATTTAGCTTAGCCTGACTTCATTTACAACTTATATTTACAATACCTTTATAAAGTGGTAGCTCATATTTATGCCATGTATTGTACACAATGTATTATAACTTCAGGTTAAAAACTAATCGAAATAGGTAGGTGGCATAGCAGATGGATGCCGATTAGTGTTTTGTCATGTTTCATTTATTTTATACCAGCTATGTCCCGCGGTTTCACCCGCGGACGTTTTGCATAGTTTCTCCCCCGTGTATCCACTACTCGTAAGTTAAAAGGTAGATATTAAAAAATTAGAGAAATGTATTGGACCATGTACAGCACATAACCTGTGAGAAAAAAATAAATACGACAAGGCTGTATGACTCCGTATCTTTGGCCGTATTTTGGCGAATTAAAAAAACAACAAAAACAACCGTAGCGCCATCTTTTTGCAGAAAAATCCGCAATCTTATTACGATTTTTCTAATTTTATGTTATTTAAGATTTGAATATTTAAATAAAATGTAGCCAATGTACTTATACAATTCATACTCTAGCTGTATATTAAATTTAAAACCAATCTATTACGTACTTTTGGCGTAACCTTTACTCAAAAAAAGAAAACTTACAAACTTTCAAACTTATAATATTTATAAGATAACGTGTGATATTTTACAATTGTCCAATTTTGAAAGTCCATTTGCAGCACATAAATATGTGTTATTGTAGTCTAATTAGCCAAAAACAAATTTATATGACTGACCTCATATGATTTGCCTGTATTTTTAAATCAAAAAGTATTAACCTTTAATTTTCTCGAAATAAAAGAAAATGGACTTACACCACTTTCAAAATAAACGATCCATATATAAGCGAAGATTAACAACGTTGATCGAGATCTCAAGAAATGAAATACACAAATTGTTATAGACTTTGTAATCGCCCAACCGAAGACAAATGAAATAGTGTGCAGATGATTTTAGATCACAAAACTCACTTACTCATCACGAGATCCGTAGGAGTATTTGCAATTGACTATAAATTGAACAAATCGTCTGTTAAATATGGGTTTTCTCACATTTACACCAGATCAGGAACTACACTGGTGAGGCCGTGGAACAATTAAATAGTAACTAAATTCGTGTTTTATTTTGTCATTATAAAATAACATAAGTATTATCAAAAATATAATTATTTCTATAATAGGAAAGACGTGTACACATTCCACTATATTATTTAATGTATTTGACTCCATTGGCTGTTTTTTATGATTAAAGAAAATCAAGAAAACGATAATATAAGAAGATAAAAACGATAATACAGGAAGTTACTCGAGTTTCATTTCATTTTTCCTTTTCTTTGGCGCCAACTTGACAATGTTTGTTCGCTTCACGCCATACCACAATTTTAGCAGTGATATCACAAATTTATATTCTTTTTATATTTGACGGCATTTTGAATTTTAAAATTTTTTACATAAATACTATCTATACATAATAAACCCCAGGTGGTGGCTCGTAATGTCGAAAGTGAACCGCTTTTCACTTAGGGGTTAGATGGGTTTCGTAGGGGGTTCCGTGGGGTAAAAAATTTTCAATATTTTTTTCTATGTAAAAAAAAAATATTTAATTCAAACTTTTTTCTGTCTTATAGATACATATATAAATAATAATTTCTGAAATTTTCAAAAAAACAAATTAAAACTCCTCCTGTGTGACGTCATTTCCGTTGACCCCTTGGAAAAAAGGTGCGTCAGCATAACTCGTGACAAGATCATCTGAAATGAAAAGAAACCAAAAAAAGTGTTTTTATTTTTTTTCAAAAAAAAATTCAGTCAAATTTGTTTGACAGTTTGTTTTTTTTTTAAATAATTGTAATAGAAAAAAATCCTTCGTCCAAGCACGAGTAAATAGTATCTCGAACACCTGTGTAAAATTTCATCAAGATCCATTGAGTAGTTTCCGAAAACATTTGAGAACAGACGTTGAAAACACGGTTCCGAGACAAACGCGTTTAAAGTTTTGAGTATCAATAAAAATGATTTTTTTTTTGTAACTTAGAGTACACAGTTGATTTTCATCTTCATTGTCAATAATGTTAGAACACCGCACAAACGATGGGTGAGTCGAGAAAACCAGGGCAAAATCTATGATTGAATATTGGAGCGTGTCCTCTTCTGATACCTGTTCTTTATCATCACCTTTTAATTTTTTTGCTGAGGTGCTCGTAAAGGAACTATCATCAGTTTCCGGATCTTTACGATTAAAGGACTGTCTCCTTTTTCTCGATCTATCTTTTCTACGAGCTCCAAGGGTTAACTGTTTTCTTGAAATTTTAAGGATTATTTATCAACTTCACAAATGACACTAGATAACCACAAATAATACCACGTTTTTAATAAATTATATGATAGAAATTTGTGACAACCTCAACCTTCAAGAAGTAATCACCAAATAAAATATTGCAAACTAGTTTTCTTTAGGAAGTGAAACTAATATACAAAAATGACAGACAAACAATAGACGAGCAGCTGCTCACTATACCTGAGCCGCGCTGACCCTTCTTTACCTGACCTGGAGCGCACACCTTCCAAAGGCTGTATCTTCAAAACTATTATTCGCATCGACTTGAAAATTTAGTATAATATCTTTGAGATGTTGTAATAATTAATAAACCAAAAAAATAATCGAGTTTTTGAACCCACGATACCCATGTACAAATCAATTATTGTCTGGTTTTGTTCGGACTGTCTGTTCTCTCTACTGGCTTTTACAGCGTAACTGGAAAGATCTTGTCTGTTTTTTTTTCACTTATCTGTAGAATAACTGGATTAAATATATGTAAGTCTATGACTTCAATTCTCTTGAACTCCAGTCTATTAATTTATTGCCCGCCAGCATGGAATGGAGCTAAGTTCAAAACCTCATAGACAGAGGCTCCTGTATGTGTGGACAGGAACATCTCTTCAAATCAAATCAAATCAAAATATCTTTATTCAAGTAGGCATATTACAGCACTTTTGAATCGCCAAATAATATTTTTTTTCTTTTCCACGCTCTAATTCTAATGTACGTCTGATGATGATACTCCAGAACGACTTAAAATCGAAAGTTACGAGGGTTCCTTCGCGCCCTGATCCGTGAAGCCCACAACAAACTCAGTGGGGAATTTTGTTTTTTTTTGTTTTTGTGTTCAACTTCAACTTCAACTGCTGGACATATTTTGATATTGTTTTTTATGTTAGTTCAAGATTCAAGAATTTGATGGGATAAATAACGAACTGACTGAACAAATAACGGACTGAGAAAAAGGATTTATGAGTCAAGAGAAAATGGGAAAGTTGGAAAGGGAAAACCAAGGCGAACGTTCCTTACGAACCAAATTCAGGACATTTTAAATGAGGGCCAGGTGAAGAGTTCTCTAAACCGACAATTTTGTATGAAAGGAAAGCGAAGGAGATATGCAAGGATTCAACTGGAAAGACGTGGTCTCTGCCTACCCCTATGGGACAGTGGCGTGATGCTATGTATGTATGTAAATAACGAATCTCACCAAATTTCCATGGGTTTCCTAACTATGTAGGTGATACAATCGATAACATCGGGTTGTTATATAAGCACTTTAGTTGTAAAACATTGCTTTGGGCTTATGAAATTATTTGTTTTTTAATGAGAGATAAGTGCTGGCAAGCGAAAAGTGTGTCATGCGACATTAAGCACTGCGACAACAGAAACGGTTAAACGCAAACGATATTTTGTATATGTATTAAATTATATCCAAAGCTATTGATTTTTGTTGTGAACTAAATTATGCAAAAAAATAACTTATCCATTAAGGGATTTCTGGCAGGTATAACATCCATTTTTTAAAGTAAAATACATGAAACGTGTATCGTAGTAAATAAAACATTATAAGTCGGTGCTACGAAAGAGATGACGGATCGCGGGACCGAGTGAGAAGAGAGGCGACGTGGCGACGCTTCGCCATGGCATGTGTCAGTCTCACTCGCTACTATAGATTTTTCACATCTATAACTAAACTAGCTCTTTCTTTTGGGTGAAAGAAGTTGTATACTATTTTATAAAGCATCCGAAAATTACTATTTATATTATCAACCAATATCGGGTGTAGGTGGCCAACTTTTTATTTTTAGGCCAACACCATGTTTTAAAGTCTAAATCCATCTTCGCATATGTCGAATTTCTGTTACATTGGACTATGACAACATTTTCATATTCATCAAACATTTTCTTAAAATATCCAGACAATATATGCAACGAAAATCAATAATGTGTAAACCTTTAAAATATATATGCCTTATTTTGTTTCTCAAGACAAATACAGCCTCAGGTCGAATAAGAAAGTAAAAAGTAAATTAAGTAGCAGCCTATTAACGCCCCACAGCTCGACACAGGCCTTCTCACTCACATGAGAGAGGGTGTTTAGAGCATAGACCCACCACGCTACTCCCTTGCGAATAAGCAAGGATAGAACACACGTGTACTTTCTAATAATTGACTCTCATAGTCCGATGTAACGGGAATCCAACATGACCGGAGAGAGATCAGGCGCAGGACGTTGGTCCTGTCGCTGTAAGCTATCAGTTTATCGTGTTCAAGTTCGGGCAAATATTGAGAAAATCTCAATAGAAAACTCAATATCGATTTTTGATGTGACTCGACCCGGTACTCGAACCCAGGACCTTATGTCTGTAGTCGAACATGCTAACCACTAACCACTAGAGATTTACTCAATATTTGCCCAAAGCTGGGAAGTTGGCGGTGTGTTCCACCCCCGTGCCTCGGAGAGCACGTTAAGCCGTCGGTCCTGCGCCTGATCTCTCCGGTCGTGTCGGATACCCGTCACATCGGACTATGAGAATGAAGGAATAGAGAGTGCACTTGTGTACTATGCCTGCCAATCCGCAGTGGAGCAGCGTGGTGGGTCTACGCTCTAACACCCTCGCTCCTCGGAGTGAGGAGGCCTGTGCCCAGCAGCGGGACGTTAATGAGCTGCTACTTACTTACTTAAATTGTCTTATTTGTCTTTTGAATCGTGGGACGTTTCGATCATTAACACTCCATCATTAAAGATGTGGCACCAATCAGCATATTTCGTATTAATCGTGAAGAGGAAGAATACCTCTTTGCAGGTTTCGGCGGTACCATATGAAATGCTATAATCTCATACTGGTTGAGTTCACAATCAAGCAATAAAAAATCCAAATAATATCTTAACCGAAAAATGATATAAAGTAAAAGCCATTTTTTAAAACAGAGCCCATATTGTTGGGGCGACGCTGCAGGCGGTCGACATTGTACTAGATGATGCGGGTCAAGATAATTACAGCCTCCCAAAGCGTCTATCGGGCGCCATTCCGGAAGAATGGTTTTTGATTTTCGGTCTTTTGGCATTTCCCAAGCGGCGTCTAAAAAAATTATGATCCAGCGACAATTCATTAAGCAATAAAATCATTATGTTGCCAGATTTTTTTCTGAATGATATAGTTACGTTATATTGTATCGTTTTTTATAATTTTTTATAAAATCCCACAAAGGAACACGGAATTCATACAAAAATAATACGCATTCAGTTCCTCAAACATTTATAATAAACTTAATAACGAATTAATTATGTACCCCTAACAAGATCAAAATTAAAACCTGTGAATTCCTTGAATTCTTACTGACTCATAACTACGTCGAAATGTAGTAATGAAAAATTACGATTTCTAAGGTTAACTTCACTTCAATGTACGTAGATACGCACCGTAGTAT
This sequence comes from Elymnias hypermnestra, assembly GCA_015832385.1. Classification (NCBI taxonomy): domain Eukaryota; kingdom Metazoa; phylum Arthropoda; class Insecta; order Lepidoptera; family Nymphalidae; genus Elymnias; species Elymnias hypermnestra. The sequence goes on along the minus strand of JACTOM010000003.1, from coordinate 1,746,336 downwards.
TGACAGACACAAAGATTTTTTTTATCTTGTTGGATTTATTGTACATAGATTATAGTACTTGATAAAGATTCCATCTGATTGTGTGTTTCTTATAGTCCTCTGTGATAACGCACTAAGTTGGTAAAAACAGATAAGAAAATACCTTTTCCTAAATTTATACTCCTGGAAATTCAACCTCTGGTAGCAAAGGGAGTACTTTTTAATCTTAAATATCTAATTGGAAAAATGTTGTTTGATGTTTTTTTCTGTGTCCTTTATATATGTACATATATCTATATTATTTATAATATCTAAACATGAAGATGAAGAAGAAATTAAAAAAATATGGGAAAGATATTTTGAAAACCTAATGAATGACGAGAATAATTGGAGTGGAGTGTTGGAAGATGTTCCATTGAATATGGGAGTTGTTAGATAGAAGAAGTACAAAAGGTTGTCCAAAGTATGAGAATTGGTAAATCGGTTGGACCAGATGAGATACCAATAGAAGTGTGGAAGTTTCTGGATATGGATGGATGGACGTGGCTGTCTTTGTTCTTCAATAAGTTGTTACAAGAAGAGGCGATCCCTGACGAATGGTGTATCAGTTCGCTGGTGCCTATTTTCAAAAACAAGGGTGATGTACAGGACTGTAACAGTTATAGAGGAATAAAGCTCATGTCACACAGCATGAAAGTATGGGAGAAGATTGTTGCTAGACGAATGAGAGAAGAGACGAATGTGACAGAGAATCAGTTTGGGTTCATGCCAGGACGTGGAACAACGGATGCCATATTCTCACTTCGCCAACTTTGCGAAAAGTACAAACGAGTACATAAGAACTTGCATATGGTGTTCGTTGATCTGGAGAAGGCATATGATAGGGTACCCCGTGAAGTCTTGTGGTGGGCTTTGAAAGAGAAAAGAGTGCCTGGGAAATACCTGCGTCTTATCCGTGCTATGTACGGTAGAGCAACTACATACGTTCGCTCCGCAGCCGGCGAAACTAACAAATTCAATGTGGGCGTAGGTTTGCATCAGGGATCGGCTTTAAGCCCTTTTTTGTTCCTCCTGGTAATGGATGCACTGACATCAAACATACAAGAGGAAGCACCCTGGTGCATGCTGTTTGCCGATGACATTGTGCTTGTTGGAGAGGATGGAGCTGAGGTACAGAGAAGGCTAGAAATATGGCAGGAAAAACTGGAAAACGCAGGGTTGAAGATCAATAGGACCAAAACAGAACATCTGTTCTGTGATTTCGGGGATCCATCCAGTTTTTCTTCGATTGTCTTAGATCTGTCTCTTATACACAGGACATAGGTCTCACGTAATGACGTCCACAAGGCCCGATCTTGCGCCGCCTGGCTCCAGCGGCTACCGGCGACCCTCTTTATATCTCGGTCCACCTTGTGGGGGGCCTGCCTACACTGCGCCGTCCGGTGCGGGGTCGCCACTCCAGCACCTTCGGACCCCAACGTTCCTGTCTCTT
>JACTOM010000003.1:1600674-1742548 GCA_015832385.1 Elymnias hypermnestra | reverse complement strand
TTCTTTTTTGTTTTACTGTATATTAATAACTTGTGTAATTTACTATTTGTTCACCTCAAAAAAATTATTGTTCTTTTTTTAAATAGTAATAAGATTGTTTACACAAATGTATCAACGAAAGTGCAGAAATTTTTATTATGTATTAGCCTGTAAGTGAATATTATTTATATATAATATAAGTTTCCATGTAAGTGAATATATATTCTTTTTGGAAATAAATGTCTTAAACCATATAAAACAACATTCATATTAATTATTATTTATGTTTAATACTATATTTATGTAAAAATTAATATTTGCCATCGATGTTTTTGGGTAACCTTATTTTTTGTTGTTACTACTGTTTCTAATACCTGTTTGTATACGTTCTTTGTTAATTTTAAATTTCATATGCTGTGGCGTCACCGGGGTCTCAGCTGAAAATTTTTTATGTTTTATGTTATACATAGTTCAATAGTACTTATAAATATAAGCCAGATATTAGACAGATATGAGCTGCTTGGCCTATATAGTACACCTCAATAGTATATACTCGTGTAGTATGAGAACCATAAATAAACATTGATTTTAATAATAACAGTGTCAAGGCAATTTTCAAAAAAATGTGTTATTACACTAGTATAAGAAAGATTTTATCGCTCGGTGGTGCAAAAGAGTCTTTTTTACATGTCCTCGGTATCTCTCCCTCTCTCTACCATTTCGTGGTGCTAGTTTATAAAAGTAACTTTCCTTACAGTAGAATTGAATGAGTCAATGATAAATGTAAAAGTGTAGTGCTGTTTTAAGCAGTTACACCCTAAGACATTGACGGAAGAGCACGAAGATACAAGCGACGCATTAGTTGACAAATAAGCTCATTCAGAAAAGCCTATTTTCGTGTGCGTAATGAGTTTTCTTTATTTGACACGATGATGGATATGGAAAATTTACGATGAATATTTTGTGTTGCAGATTTTTTCTGCATTTATATCAAATAGTGGTGGCCCAGTGGTCGACAAGTGACCATAATTAATTTACATTATAAGTAATGTGCATTATAATTAACTTTAGTAGGTTTTTATTGTGAAAGACTAATCTTTTATGATCATAGATTTTGCCAAAGCTGCACTGTATATTTGCCTGTTTTTCAAACGAATTATAAGATTTTAGTAAAAAAAATGTATAAAATAAAGAATATGTTTTTATTATTTGTAATGAAACAAAAAACTGTGCTATAAAAACAAGTTGTTTATCTAACTTGACATCGATATTTCTATAGTTTAATTAATAATAAAAAATACTCTAATTAAATCTTCTTTTATAACATACGTTATAGAAATATTTGTATAATGTATATAGCGTACATATAATAATAAAATGGCATACCAAAGTTGTCAGAAGACTTTTCTTTTTTTTAACGCTGGTCGGCTTTTTTAACGACGTCACAGGAACACTGTCGCAGACTCTTCCGCGATCTACGTCATCGAAAGGTCATCAAATGGACCCATACTTGTAGGCTACATGATCCTCTACATCCTCCACTCTGAAGTAGGCATACCCGGAGCAGAACTTTATGTCTTCAATTTATCATAATATGAGAATTACCACAATACGCAAAACTGTTTTAGGACATTATAGAGGAATCATATTTTTTCCAAAATTTCCTATGGTAGCATTGTCATCCAAGGCAGTAATAACTCCTCGTGAGTACTACTCGTATACGACTTTAAGAAAACTTAACGGCCATAGAATTTTCTCGTATGTTACTTAATCTACTTAGAGCTTTGAAGATATAAAATTCTTTATTGTAACCATAACATTATAGCATTTCGCATAATTGTTAAGAAAAGGAGTATATATGCGTGTATGTATATATTTTTTTATAGATAAAATGTATTTTTTATGTAATATTTTGATAAAATACTTCTCCATCCGCGAAATTTTCTTAAAAAGGGGTACAAAGTTTTACGTATTGTTATATGGATTAAAATTCATATAAAACGTAGTTTTCATGGTTTTTCGAATTTTATTAGTTTTGGGCTCGTAGATATGGAGTACTAATTGATGGCCTATATTACGAAATAAATTCCTTTGCCAAATTTTAAGTTAATTGTGGATCCTTCATGTTTTAATAATACAGCACTTAAGTAAAGTATCAACATTTACGAACACATTAATATACTTATCTTAAGTTAAAACGTATAAAAGTACTCGTATATGTCATGTCAATTCTGAATTTACTATAGCGAAAGCTTGATTTCTATTTAATGAGTTTGAATTTTAATATGATAGACTTGTCTCAATTGTATTGTTCAAGGGAATTTACTTAAATATATGATACCTTCTCCTTACGTAAGATTTATATACTTAAATTTAACATACGAAACTTTTAGTTATTTTAAAACAAAGACTTTCAATCGTACGAATATGTGCTTATTGTACTCAAACATACTTTATTATTATCTATCAGTTTCTTTGATGATATATCCGGAAATACAAAATCTTTGATTAAATGTACACAGCCATGCAAAGAGCATAAAATAGCGTAGTTTTAGATATTGAGAGATCTAAAAAGGAAACAAATTTTAACTATAAAGGTAAGGTAAGTAGCAGCCCATTAACGTCCCACTGTTAGACACAGGCCTCCTCAATCATATGAGAGAGGGTTTTTAGAGCAAATATTGAGAAAATCTTATCATAGAAGACTCAATAACGATTTCTAATTGGCTGGACCCGGGACTCGAACCCAGGACCTCATGTCTGTAGTCGAACATGCTAACCACTAGACCAATAAAGCAGTCTACAATCTAAAACTACTATCAATTCAATCTAAAAGAAACAGTAAAATATAAATAAAGTCAATTCTTGCATATTCTAGGAACGACTTTGTAAACTCAGTACATAAAAAAAACCTCTAACGTGAGCTGACAATGGAAAAGCCGTACAATTCTTCGTAAATACTATTATTCATCAATTAAATTAAAATACTAAATTAAAACTTGAATAGAATATATTACCATCAAATGTCAACAACAAGTTCAAAACTGTACTTGATCTTGAGAGGATTGCAAAATTTTAACACGACACGACATATGTGTATAGGAAATGTGTGTATTATAGGAATTGAATAAAATATCTCTAGCACTTTCTACTTTTCACAAAGGATTATTTCGATTAATCCCCTATTACTGACTCACTATTCCGTTTAGCTGTTTGCATGGATTTTGAAAGCTAAGTGCACGACAATAACGTGAGAGCACTTGTCGGTTAACGGCCGATATAAGTGTTTCAATGTTCATGACTATTCCTGGCTAGGGTCAAGAACTTCGTGCTGTTGAAGTTTCTAGCGACTATTTCACGTGAACTATCGTTTGAAAAACAAAATATTTTAGTTTTGTGTATCCATGTCTGTTTTATCGAGGTCTTTGTAGTTTTTCACATCATAGTTATTGTTGCCTAGGTGGTTTTCTTTATTATAAATTAGCTGTTCTTAGCGATTTCATGCACATTGTTACAATCCCGTAAAAATATCGGACCGAATTGTAAATCTAAACCGTTGTGGAAACCATCTGAAACTGGAACTGGAAGACAAAGACAATTTCATCATGCTAGCTGATTAAGTTCAGTGATATACACAAGCATATAAAAATTATATATATATATAAAGATGCAACAAAACACTTACCATTACATATTGTTGTACATTATACACCTAAAATAAGTCAGTACCCACGCCATTTACTTCTAATTTATTAATCCCATTACTAGAAAAAATTTGAAAACAAGTGTTTCGCAAATTAAATAAAAGTAATTACTTAAATAATATATGAAAATAACTGTTATTAACATCAAGCTTCTATAAGTCTGAAAAAATGTATTTGAATATGAATGGATAAATATAGAAGTAATTTATTACTGGCAGAAAATGACAGAAATTGAATGAAGTTATAATTGTTTAACACAAAAATTAATTATGAATCTTTTCTTTATCTAAACAGTAATTTAAAAAAATTACGAAAAATGTCGATGAATCTAATCTTAGCTACGATAAACGTCGGTAAAAAGTAAAGGAAAAGTGGGAGCTGACTAAAAATGGTAAAACAAAGGGTATTTTTGCCAAATGCCCTTGTCAATTTATAGTGATGCGTCTATTTCCACCGAGGAAATTGTCAATTTTTTGGTCATCGAATAAGTCAATCATCCTATAGACAGCCCTTTTAGGACTACTGAATACCCAATTTGTTCCTCATATAAATATTTCTTTATATTTGTACGAATAGTTTATATAATGTAAATTCTATCTACTATGATTATTTCAGAGAGTATACTAAAATAAAACTCATATTTGCTTCAACTTTGTATTCTTCACTTTCATTATTAATTATGCATGCTTCATGGATTTCGACATATAGTTTACTATGACATTTTCACATTAAATTCAACACGCTCTAATTTTGATTCCATTTTTTTTTCTATAGTCAAAATGAAGTTCATATTTTTATACAAAAACGTGCGTGTTTTACGCACGCACATAAGTATACGAGTACATGTTAGAAGTGACACTTCTTTGACAAACTAATTTTGAGTTGTTTATTAATTTATACATATCTACAACTTTTCATTTCCGAGACTTAGAAGGAGAAAAAAATGAAGATTTGTTAGGAATTTAATGAATTTAATTGTCATTGAAATGGTAAAAGTGTCTTATTTTATATTTTTGAAATTTTTAAAAATTTATAAAATATTTTTATTTTATTATAATAGTATAGTAAATTATCAAATGACGAGTGGCAAATTAAAATGCCACATTTTACTTGTAAAAAATATTAAAAGCACCGAACCTTCTAACAAATTAGTAGAAAAAAAAGAAAAATCTTCGTGACGCTAATCACTCGTTTCATCCGTAAAAATTTTACCTTCATGCAAAATTCTCTCGTTAAAGAAGTTTCACTACAGTAATAAAAGAATTTGCCAATACTAAAACCCCATCCGCTGGTAAAAAAGTTCTATATACGAAAATTTTTGATTCCTTTTTGAATTTTGGAAAACGCAGCGTCGGGAGACCCCCACCAGATGGACTGATGACATCAGGTGGGTCGCTCGCAGCCGCTGGACGTCAGCGGCGCAATATCGGGCCCATTGGAATTCATTAAGAGAGATCTTTGTCCCGCTGCAGACGTCCATCGGTTGAGACGACGACGACATTATTATCATTTATCAATATACACCTATGAAGAGAATTGGACTAATGAAAAATATTTTTTTATTTTCTCGTAGCCTCTATAATCATTTCCTCTGTCGCTGTAAGCTTAACAAGTCATAAAACTTAATGTAAGGGATTTCGGAAGCATAGCAGTTGAACAAATTTCCAGTAGGGTTAAGAATTACATACAAAATAAAACTTTATGTTAAAACATTTTCAATTCAAGATAAGAGGTCTCATTCGTTGTTGTATACAACACATTGTGAGATGTATTCAGTCACTGACTTTAGTTGAATTCTACCACTTTTGGAAATTAAACAGCTACCAAAATTATACCATAATATTGATGTTCATATTTTAAGAAAACACATCTCTCGACCCAGTTTGAATCGCATTACTCTAATTATGAGGAAAAATGGAAAGTCGAAAATGTTTTCGTTGCCTAATGAATCAGATATAGCGCCATATTTATAAGAGAGAAGATCTCTATGAGTAAATTAATTAGTTTCCGAAAATTCATTTGCGTAGAGAAAGTCTTACCTCTGTGGTATCTACAAACATAATGGAAAATATCACGCCAAATCTATAAGTGGTAAAGTATAGATTGAATGTCGATTTCTAAGTATGTAATAAAAGGTTAAAAGTAAATTACTTGGCAAACAATTTTTTAAATCTTGTTTATATTTATACAAATCTAAAACTTTACATTTCCGAGACTTAGAGGGAGGGAAAAAGGAAGATATGTTAGGAATTAAATTGTTTTTAAAATATTAAAAGCGTCGATTAAATTAATACAAATAATTATTGATTGTAATATTATTCAAAGGTGGCTATTTTTGGTTTGCTACTTAAAAAAATGCCAAAAGTTACCAACCCAATAACACTGTAAGAAATTTTAAAGAGATTTTCAAGACGTTATCCAGAAATCGCTGTTTCCCAGAAGAGATCATCAAAACTTTATATGCAAGATAAATCTTACGAAAAATTATATTTAAGGTTTTGGCCTAATATGAGAACGATAAAATGACATGAGGATTTGGCGACAAGTGTATTTCAGGATTCAAAAACTTTGTTAAATCTACTATACAGAATTCTAGATTTGATTTAAATATATCACGCTAAAAACACACAACAAAAGATTGGAAATTATGTCTGTAATGTCACCAGCTAAAGTTATATTTGATATTATTTATGTCACAATCCACGAAGTTTGTTCACGTAACATGTTTATTACACTAGAGACATTATGAACTAGCGCACTCTATTTTACAAACGTACATTAAACGCAATATGGGGAAAATGTTGTACTGGTATACTACTAGATTGCGAAATGATTGAAAGATAATAAAGTCTATTTTTGTGTCAGTAACGAACATCTTAAGCTCATTGCATTTAAATAAACTTTTATGTTAGCTTTCAATAGATAGTAGGCGTAGTAATGTAATTTAATAGTAGGAATTTAAATCTTCAAAATTCTTAAATGGTAAATGGTGCCCTGCGCGCCTTTATGAATAACCAGGTGGTGTCTTAAAGGCCAGACTGGCTGTTCATGCAGGAGTGTTGGTGCCAACACTTATGTATGGTAATGAAAGTTGGGTATGACTAAAAATGGTATGCTTAGATGGTTTGGGCATGTAGATAAAATGAATGAAAGGAGACTGACAAAAAGGATTTATGAGTCAAGAGTGAATGCGAAAGTTAGAAGAGGAAGACTAAGGCGAACGTTCCTGGATCAAATCCAGGACATTTTAAATAAGGGCCAAGTCAAGAGGACTCTAAATCGACGAACTTGTTTGTAAGGTTTAATGAGAATGAAAGAAGCGAAGGAGACATGCAAGGATCGTGGCAAGTGGTAGGATGTTGTCTCTGCCTACCCCTATGGGAATGAGGAGTGATAATATGTGTGTATGTATGTAAAATCTTCAACGATTCGGAGATGGTGGTGAAAAACTGCATGACTTCATATTAGTGGATAGATTTTTATCTTGACCCTCTAGAACAGTTTGTATGGTTAGTAAATTCTTCAGGACTTATATGGGTACTAAATTGCCATTATTAAAACATGAAAACTTGATATGTGCCTAAGATATTTTGCGCATTTTATCGGCGGCAGACTGTCCATTGGTAATCAATTTACCACCGATTCGGAAAGTTGTATCCACTGAGAAGAAACCGGCTAGAAACTTATAGGTTACTCTTTTAAATATAGATTTGTAGGTTACAATGTATAATATTTTGCTTCTGTGCGCAAGTGTAATCAAGTCCAAACATATTTATCGCTTAAATAATCTTCAACATTATGATTGGACATTGATGTATTTCTTAAGACCTATGTATTATATAACGTACATCTGGAATATTACATTCTTGGTTTAGAAAGTAATTTTTAAGATTTTTCCTTAATTAGTTTAAAAAATCAAAATAGATATTCTTAAGAAATAAGCTTTTAAAGTAATGTATAAAGACTCTTCAACAATAATTATTATGTAGCTTTTTATATATGATTTACGTTTAGAACAATTTATAGGGAAGATAATGGATATAAATTGTGTTAATTTGTCAATTCGTTCTAGATTTACGTCTAAAGGATTATGTAATAGGCTTTTATAAAAATGAGACTATTTATCACGTTAATCCAGGGGTGATTTAATAAAAAAATGTACAGTTACTTTCGTAATGATCATGGCTTCCAAACGTTGTAGATGAATTTGTATGATAAATTCATTCTATTTAATTTAAAAAGTTGTGTCAACAATTGTAATGTTACAATTACTACATTGTTTAACTCAATCAATATTAATGTGATATAAAACATATATTTATATGTAAGTCGTAGAAACTTTAGACTGAATTACTTAGTCGCAGCTATAGTCTTAATTAACTATAATTGAAATAAAACTATTTTATATGGGGGAAATTATAATTATTTCTTTGTTGTCCTAGGCTCGATACCGGGTTGGGTAAGTTCAGGAAATTGCGTTGTCTAATTTGAAGTCTGGACTGATGAAAGGCTTCAGTCTTAGCTGTTTAGCACCGTACCAACATGTTTGTTGGTACAGTGCCCCTTCCATTTTAGAATTTTTTATCAGTTACTGATAGGTGAGATCACAGTTAGGCGATAACATTTCAGCAATAAAAACATAACATTTATTATATTTGTTTCAGGTTTCAACTATGCGTCGAGGTTTAGGAGGACCTATGTCGATTAAAATGATGAAGGACAGCCATAATGCATACGAGAGACGTTTTAAATTAGATAAAATATAAGAAGAAACTCAGATGGTTTATTGTATATGATCTAAATGATTTATTCAATAAAAAATAGCGCTGCAGCTCGCAGGCGCCGACTATGTTCGACTCGACTAAAGGCGCATTGCTTGTAGCGCCCTCTCTTTCTAACAGCTCTTGTTGGCCTAACGGGAAAGGCTGGCCTTCAACTTTCCCAGCCACTGAAGACATATTAAAGGCATTTTTCATATTTGCACTATCTATGGCAATAGTTTTCGGTAATCTGGTATTGATTTGCGTTTTAAATAACCGAAGGTACATTAAATATATCGATAATCAGGTGAGTTTTTTAAACAAAAAACGTAATAAATTTAGAAATTCCTGTTATTTTAAGTCTTAAATGAAATCCCAATGTGCGGTTTTATTTTTGCGAAAAACAATTTATCTTTTACTCCTATAATAGTGAATTAATAACAAATTGGTGATAAAAATCATGTTTTTTTCTTTGAGCCTTTGAGATAACACACTATTGTAGTGAGGACGCGAAATAATTTTGTGGATTGAACCCAACGTGACTGTTTGAATGTTCGCTTCGCTGGCGGAGTTTATGGGTTCAGTCTTGGCAGGAAAAAAATGGGAAATAACATTTAATTTTTGAGTTTAAGGCAATTTCTAACTGCCTCAAACTCTGCTATTTAAACCATCGCACTATCATGCCAATAAGGTGGTCAAAATAATTAGCAAATAACAGTGTTATTTGTTATATAAGCGATAAACGATCCATTAAGACCAAGCTTTCAAACTAAAGTTGGGCTCTTAATATAATTTAATAAAAGTCATTCAATATGCCGGTTTAGTATTGTATTTTCACGTTTTATGACTCGATAATTTGTGTAAAACATTAACGTTGGTAGTTAAACTAAGTTGTTATTTCCAGCCGAGATATCTTCTGACCTCATTGGCGCTAAACGATCTATTTACGGGGATTTTAATTGCTCCCGTGGCCCTCCTACCGGCGCTTTACAAGTGTTGGCCCTACGGTGAAATATTTTGTCAGATTCAGGTAATATCGTGCTAAAATTCTAATAATCAATTTGCTAAATGAGAAGTTCGACTTTTTCCTTTTAAAAAGTGTTATATGAAAAACTGCAAATAATATTAGGGATATTATCGTAAGCAACTTTTTAAAATTATCGTTGCTAACGGTACAGGTCTCTTAGACAACGTCACTTTCAAAGATTGCTAAGGCATAAAAATGTATTGAAATGACGTTTCGTATCGAAACATATCGAAAAATAAAACGTCATTCCTATACGTTTTTAAGCGTTAGCAAACTTTGAAAGTTACATTGTCTATGGGCCCAGTACTATCTGAGAATATCTTTATAAGAATAATTTGACAATGCTTCGCTAAATCACTGTAAATCACTAACCTAGAATTTGTCAGCCCTTGTAATATTTTCCGTTGAACAACCGGTCACATGGTCGACTATTCAGCCGCTATTGGTATATAATTAACGAATACAAAAACAGAAATATCTTCCTTATTAATGCTCACTTTATTTATGCACATTAGATTTTGGCTATCCTAAAATGTAAGTCCATCAATGTACCACTGCTGGGTACTGGCCTCCTCAATCGTAGGACAAATAGGTTTTTGAGTACAAACCCACCACGCTTCTTTAATGCGAATTAACGAGCATTAACTGTCTACATTTTCCCCGTTTCCCCGCCATTCTATTAAATAATATTTTACAATTTCGTCAGGGAACGATCTATACCATATAGCTAAAACATACTTACATTTGAATTTATTGTAAAACTAACATTTATTTATTGAAGTAGAACAAATTAATTTTCACAAACTAGTTCTTTTATTCCTTATAAGTCCTTTATTGAAATAAAGGAAAGGCAATATTTGTATAGTATTGTAAAACTGCAACATTAACATAAGTGGGATAAAACAATCAGACAAATAAAAATTAAAGACCGATTTTATGATATATATGTTGAATAAACATTGATATCTATTTAATTTTTACATGGCTAACAGTCACTTTATTTTATTATTATAACTGAAACTAGCCTAGATGTTATTTAAGGGATTGTAATTGTCACTAGTGTTTGTGTTTAAGACATACAATAACGATTTTATTATTTGCTCATCCTATTTAAAACGTATTTTGTGCGAACCATAAACAAAGTACTTGCAAGACACTCCAAAACATAATTTCTCATCAAATTTTACGAGCGTTATTTAATCCAGTTACAGCTATGCGAAGCTTTGTAAAACTTTATTTAAACAAAAGACGAGGAGAAAATGAATAAAGTTATCTCTCGGAAAAAGTTCTCAATTGAGCAAGCGAGGTTAAAAGGTAATCGGATACTGAGGATGAAACAGTAAACCGGGACAACAGAAGCTTTAAAAATTTGAATTTTTCTTAACAAGCTTCTCAACACCTACTCAATCTATGCTTTATGTCAACGTTAGTAAATTCAAAATATGAGCTTCTCAGCAAACATGGTAATGTTTAAACGGTAGTTACGAGTCTGGCAGCCAAAATTGCTTGGTCAAGTTTGATGTGTCTAAGAAAAATATATATTTTTTAATTATTATAACCAACCTTTGTTGATTTTATAATATAGTATTACAATTAGTACAGCCTAATTAGTAATAATACTTTGACCTAGTTTGTACTTATATTATCTAATTCTAGAGTCTGTTTACTATAATGTCTATTGACTCACTGTTTTTGAGTTTTTGATAAAAAAACATCACACTACACTATATTGTGTCACTGCACTTTCACTAACTCAAAAGGTTTTGTTCTTTTAAGTCTTCTCTTTGTAAGTGTGATATCCCGAAGTTTAGCAGTTTCGAGTTTCACTCAATGGCGAAGTCTTTGGTGATGAGCTTTGGCAATTCTTTAGATATAATTATTAACAAGCTCGATGTTTAGGTCCTTGTGAAGATCACTATTTCTAACGAGTCATGATGCATTAACAACTTCCCCTAAGTACATTATTTTGGATTTTTTTTTTGAGATTTGTAGGTTTGGTAAAGAAAAATCATAGATAATTTGTTTATTCGACTATAACTTTGTAGGTTTAAAGTTGAATTTTCAAGGTAGCTATCATTAACGACTGCATCATTGGTCTAGTGGTTAGCATCTTCGACTATAGACATGAGGTCCTGGGTTCGAGTCCCAAGTCGGGCCAATTCAAAATCGATATTGAGTTTTCTATTAAGGTAAAAATTTTCTCAATATTTGCTCGAAGTTGGGAAAAATTTAGCGGTGTGATGTACCCCGTGCCTCGGAGAGCACGTTAAGCTGTCAGTCCTGCACCTGATCACTCTCCGATCATGACAGACTGCCGTCACGTCAGACTATGAGAGTGAAGGACTAAAGAGTACACCTGTGTACTATGCCTGCCAATCCGCAGTGGAGTAGCGTAGTGGGTGTATGCTCTAAAAACGCTCTCTCATATATTTGTGAGGAGGCCTGTCCCCAGCAGTGGGACGTTAATGGGCTACAACTTACCTTTTTTATCATTAACGCGACAAGTTTACTGTATTGTGATGACTAAGAACTATAGTTTCCAAAGTTTTGATGTATATTTATCACGTTAATATATTTGATAAAATTCAGTGTTTATCTTTATCTGTCTATAAAATTAACTTCGTAATGTTTTAATACGTAAAACTATTATGTAATGTAATTGATTAAATTATCTTGCTTTGCAGGCGCTACTCAGGGGAGCCGTCAGCCAACAAAGTGCTGTAATTTTAGTCTGTATGGCGATAGACAGATATTTATATTTGTTACATCCTAATACATACCACAAGCATTCTAGTAAGAAGGTAAAGACATATAGCTAATATATTATTATTTTATAACTGACAATCGAATAGAGTTATATCAATATGTTTACCGAATAATAAAAAAACAAAGCTTATTTTGTACAGGTTAATAATTAAAACATAGTTTTTGTCTTAAATCTATTACTTCTTTTAAATTTTTAATAAAGTTTTACTAACATTCGATATAGCGAGGTCAATCAAATACAGGTTGTACAGCTGTCTGNATAAAGCACGAAAATTTAAGTTTAAAACAATTATTATATCTTCTTCGTTTGTTATATCAGAGAGTTTAAATTTACATAATTATACGGAATTGCTTTTTTTCCTTCAGGGATTTCTAAAACATGATTTAATATCCCATAAGAAATTTGTAACTTGACTTACGTATTTTTTACATTTCAGGGTTGCGTTTTAGTTATAAGTACTACTTGGATATTATCAGTATCTCTTTTTGCTACTATGGTTTTACCACGATCTGGTTACTATTTTAATTCCACGGGTTTGATGGCTTGTGACGTTTTCCACAGCAGGATTGCTTTCAGGTATTTTTATTATTTTTCAAATTTTGTTACCAACTTTAGTAAATTTATGGTATTTTTAACGAAATTAATGCAACTTTCTTTATACAATTATTGGTGTGCCTTTTGAAAACCGTTAAAATTTGTTAAAGTACCATAAAATAAACGTTACTTACATTATAATATTTCATCTTGTTATATTTGAACGGAATTCTGAATGGTCTATATTTTCTTGTGTTAATATCTCATATTTAAGTCCAGACAAATGACACTGTAACACTATGTCAGTGGTTTATTTAAGCAGTTGATTAAGCACAATGACAAATTTTTTGTGTAATATTTACTACTTTTAATTTTGCCATACATTCCAATCATGTTCACATGTGGGCAATAAACAGGCAAAATGCCGTTTTGAAAATTAACCAAAACTAACTTTCCAGGATTTTGGCGTGCTGTGCATACTACTTTCCGACAACAATGGCGTTAATGTATTGCTATGGATCAGGATTTCATGTCAGCAAAACTAGAAGTAAATGCCCCTCGGATAATAGACCCAATGGAATTCCAATATCTTGTACTAAAAATAATCGCAACGATCAAGAAAGTATTGTAAGTAATTTAATGGATCCTTAAATTTTGCCACTTAGTAGTTAGGAAGTGATACATGTCATATTACTGTTGCACTGCTGGGCACAGGCCTCTATGCTCGTAAGAAAGAGGATTTTTTCAGCTTACACCCACCCCGCTGCTCCAACTTTGGTATAAAGCACATAACCAAGAGTTGCTTCTGATATATTCAGGTTTTCACACGCTGAACACATCGAGAGAAAAAGAGAAGAAGCAGCACCGAAAGGCACAATTATGAATTTTAAACACTATTAAGACACATATTTGTAATAAAAGAAGCAGTACCCCGTTAAAGTTCAATAAATTAACACTATAGTAAATAAGGCACATGAAGTCGCAGATATCGGAAAATACTTACGATTTTAATAGTATTAAATTTATGCAGCATCTGTTCTTCGATAACGCTAAAATACATTTCTTTGTTCTAAAAATCTCTTTTAATTGCTAGTTAGAAATTTTGAATAATAAGTGAAAGAAAAGTCGTTAATTTGGAAGGCAATTTTTAACTACTCATGTATAAAGAAATTTCAATTGTCAATCTAGATTTATTAACGTTTACATATTTTGTTATTATTAAATGATCGTAAGTAACAGTCTTTATTATCCGATATGTATTTAATTGTCGTTATACAAGGAAAATATCAAAGAATATCAATTAAACTTAAGCTGTTTTACAGCAAATTCAGACTCCAGTGAGGCCGCATAGCGTAAGCACTTCACGTACAATGGCTGCAATGTCTCTAGGATTTATTGTTATGGTAACTCCAGCTACAATTCAAGAAGTTGTTGCGGCGTGCACGGGGTGTAAGGTTCGTTTTATTTTATTCTTAAATAAAGACACTTAACAATGTTTACATTTAAAATTGTTAGTATTTGCAATTTTTTTATATACAACAACTTGCCCACTGTAAATGTAATTGTAGTACTGTATAACATTAATCAAATCAAATCAAATCAAAATATCTTTATTCAAGTAGGCATATTACAGCACTTTTGAATCGTCAAATTATATTTTTTTTCCACACTCTGATTCTAATATACATCTGATGACGGTACTCAAGATCGGCTTAAAATCTAAAGTTACGAGGGTTCCTTCGCGCCCTGATCCGAGAAGAACCCACAACAAACTCAGTCGGGTTTTTTTTTTTACCATCATCATTACAATAACAAATTAGTTTACTATATTTTAATTAAAATTAGAGCAATTTGTTCACTCCCAAGCGTTTCTATCGTCTAGGTAATCTTGCAACTTATAATACGATTTTTCTATCAACTTTCTTTTAACAAAGACTTTGAATTTATTAATTGACATCTTTAGAACGTCTTGTGGGAGTTTATTATAGAAACGTATACAGTTACCCTTAAATGAGTTGTTAATCTTATGCAGCCTACTAGAATTTATAACAAGTTTGTTTTGGTTTCGTAAGTTATATGATGTACATTCACTCTTTTTATTAAAAGAGTCAATGTTTTTATGTACGTACAACAAGTTTTCTAATATATATACGCAGTGAACTGTCATTATGTTAACTGCCTTGAATTTGTTTCTTAGCGACTCTCTTGGACCCATATTGTAAATCGCACGAACGGCCCTTTTCTGCAGCACAAATATTGCATCTATATCAGCAGCATTACCCCAAAGTAGAATACCGTATGACATAATGCTGTGAAAATAGCTGAAATATACCAGTCTGGCAGTATCAACATCTGTCAGACGACGAATTTTTTTAACAGCGTAAGCCGCGGAGCTGAGCCTATTCGATAGACCACTTATATGGGGCCCCCACTGTAATTTATTATCTAATGTTATACCTAAGAAAGCGGTACTATCTACAAGGTCTAGTTCCTCATTATTAAGTTTAACAATGGTTTGCGTTTGTTTCACATTAGGAAGAGTAAACTTTACACATTTTGTTTTCTTTCCGTTGAGCAATAAATTATTAGCTTCAAACCATTGTACCACTTTATTGAGAGAGCTGTTTACGTCGTCATAATTTGTTTGTCGTCTATTAACTTTAAACAATAGCGAAGTATCATCAGCAAACAGAACAATCTCATGATCACCCTTAACAAAGTAAGGAAGGTCATTGATATAAATGAGGAACAGAAATGGTCCTAATATGGAACCCTGTGGGACTCCCATTTTTGTCACCGACCCCGCAGAAAGCTTGCCATTGACACAGACCTTTTGCGTTCTATTGGTTAAATAAGAACTCATCAGGTCTAATGCTGTGCCCGCGAGGCCATAGTGTCGCAATTTCCCGATCAGAGTTTCATACTGAACACAATCGAAGGCCTTAGACAGATCACAGAAAACGCCAAGCGCGTCACGTGAATCCTCCCAGGCCTCGTAGATATTGAGTAATAACTGTACGCCAGCATCGGTAGTCGAGCGACCTCGAGTAAAGCCAAATTGCTTATTATGTAATAAATTATAATTTTTGAAATGTTTTAGCAACTGGTTCAACATTATTTTTTCAAATATTTTACTAAAGGTTGGGAGAACCGATATTGGCCTAAAGTTACTAGGGTTAGAAGTACTGCCTGACTTAAACATCGGTATTATTTTGCTGTACTTCATTAAGTCAGGAAATACACCACAATCAACACAATTATTAAAAATTTCCGCCATGTCAGGTGCAACGATGTCAATTAATGATTTTACAAGGTTAACCGATAGACCCCACAAATCGTTAGTTTTTTTGTTATTGATTAAATTAAATGACTTAATAACATCAGAGGCATCGACATGACTGAATTTAAAGATACCATGACATTGGGGCATGCTATCAGCTAGCCAAGAGAGTGCAATGGAAGGTGATGAGTTCAGCGATTTAGTAGTTGAGACAGGAATATTTGTAAAAAACTCTTCAAAAGTATTAGCAACCTCTGATAATTAAGCTGTTATCACCAGATTGTATATAAATCTCTTAAATAACGATTTAGTTTCAAATGATTTCACAAGCACTGACACCGCATTCTATTAAAATACTATCATGAGCATCATTAAAGCATTATAATAGAAGAAAGAACAATTGTAATAATTGCCATACTGTAAAATTCGGTAGAATCCTAAATACTCAACCAATATTACGGAATTTAATTTATGGAAGAGTGAGGACAGGTACCATTGTGCTTACTCAGAGATTTCATCAATGTATACACGTAAAATAAGAAAAAAATAATCATTTTTTATGAAATAAAATATATATAAGGTTTTGTTTAACAGGTTCCGCCAACATTAGATTTTCTCGTCACGTGGCTAGCTTTAAGTGACAGTTTCTGGAATCCATTCCTCTACTGGCTCTTAAATAGTCATTTTAGGAGGATAAGCAATGAGCTAATTCAGTATTATGTAAGTAATTCTTGTAAAAATATTGAAGTTTTAATACTGTTGGCATATTGTATATTTATTTCTGTAAACTTATCATAACACCTACATCCCCACTACAACTAAATTCAGAACTAGCTCCAGCATATGTAGTTGTATGTCCATGACTTTATTTAAGTCTAATTTTTCTTATTTAGATATGCTGTCGAAGAACAAAATCATTCCAGAATTACGAAAAATCTGCCGGATGTTGTGGGTCGTCGATAACTTCGGAGGGTTTGCATTCAAAAGGTGAATTCGAAGGGCTTGGTGAGAAATACTGGGGAGAAATACTCGAACGGACTGTTTCTTCAAATTCCTTACATGCAATACAGAAATGCCACAGAGATCCAATGCGATGTACAGGGTCATTTAAAGGTTACCATAGCGGCACATGTAAACATAGCTCAAGATTTTTCGATGGCTATGGTTTGACTGATTACAGACAGTTAGATAGATCAGCCTTTCAGATTGAACCATGTTCCAGGCAATGTAGACTAAAATCATCAGACTTCTGCTTATTTAGACAAGGATCCGCCTTTGAATGTGGTCGTTCTCGTTCTAATCTTAGTTTAGATGAAGGAAACTTCAACAAAACTTGTAACGGTAGACATCCAGAATTGTGAGAATTAAGAAATTGTCCGGTCTTCGGGCATAGAAGTAATAGCGTAGGAATATATCCCGGAGTAGATCATTTCAATTCAAACATAAAATGGAAGTTTGATGACTCTCCATGTATTGAAGACGATAATATGTCTAATCTGGAACAAAATCTTGATCGCATCCGAAGTTTAAGTCAGGAAAAAACTTTTAATGGATATGGATTGAAAGAAAATGATAATTTATTAGAAGTAGAGGTAAATGATGTAGTGGAGGACGATTCCGATGATGGCAAAGATTATAACATTAGTGTTCATGACAGTTATGATGAAAAAAGTGAATATGTGTCACATAAGTTTTCTCGAAATTCATCACTATCAAATAGAGAACTTGATGTCATAAAAGAGAGTTCTAGAAGTTCTAGTGATACCGAAGTGACATTAACGCGATGACTTCCGAAAGTCACATTTCGTAGGGCAGTGAACGTTATACATTTAGTAAATTCACCAAAATCCCGTTGCGAATATTTTGTAAATAAAATGTAGGAAAATTGAAAAGTAGACTTGTCATAATATTTTCTTTATTGATTTAAGTATGAGGACCAGTAGAATGAGGTCCATAATTTCTTAACAGTTACCTAACATAACTTAATAAATTGCAGTAATAACTTATATTACTGAAAATAAGTGATAAATTTTTAAGATAAGTGCAATAAGATAAAATCAATGTCAGTGTAAATATTTACTAAATTAGGATGTTAATTTTAGTTTATTCAATAAAATTATCACCAACTTTATCGTTGTCATAGTTGGACTTTTCTGAAAAAAAAAAAATGTATATTGTGCATATTTAAGAAATTTTGTATTTTTACTAATAGAAAAGTGTAAACAAATATAAACTATTAGTTAATAGATGGTAAAGTTTATTTTAATTAAAATGTGAATAGTTCCTGAGAAATATTATAATATTATCTGACGATGTTTTTAAGAGTGTTATTAGACCAATATTTATGTGTTACAAAAGGTTATATTTAAATCTTCTTCATTTTTTTAATAAGAAAATTTATTATTTGAAATTAAATACACAATAGATAGATTGGTTTGTAATGTTTTTTTTTTTAAATATATTAGATATACATATTATATTTAATTTAAAGAGACTCTTCGAAAAAGAATGGTATATAATATTAAAACTGTACAATTTTATTGTGCTGTGTAGCGTACTGAATGTTAACATTAATTTTACAAGAGATTGGAAATAAATAAATTTTTAATATTGGTAGTTTTTTATTCAAATTAGTTAACATAGAAATTTGTTATATTTTCCTCTAAGACTGAGTGAGTGTAAGTCGTAGATATAATATGTAGTTTCATATAAGAGAAGCCTGATGTATTTATAATCCGCTTATGAAATGTACGTTTATCTTTCGCTGTGGGTTTCGCATTGTTGGTTGATAATTATAGGAGCCAGTTGACTTTTAGTAATACATATAGCTTGTAATTGACTGGTTATTGCTGGACTGTGATCACACCTGACGGTATGTGATGACGAAGTCTAAAATAACAGCGTACCTTTATGGTTTCTATTTATTTTGTTTGGCGGCACATCTTTGATAGTAAGGTGGGAACTTACACGGCCTAAAGCACTAACCAGTCCAGGTTTAGACTTTACGTTTAGAATAACAATGCCTAGATAAACTCAAATCGATTCTACAGCAAGGTTAATGTAATGTTACCCTATAACATATATTTATAAACACTTACTAGATACTTCCTAAGCAAAATATATAAAAGTTAGAACCCAGTTTTTCGTATCTATTCAGTTTTTCCGCAATGCAGTATACTGGAAAGTTACATTTTCTTTCGCTCAAAGTGGAGGCCTTTATAATGGTACATTCATTTACGAACGAAGCAATTTGCGTGAAACTTGTGAACTTGGAAAATTACAAAAACATCACACTTTATGACTTCGGGTAAACCGTTTTTCCGTTTGTGACATTATGTGTGTTGGTATACTTTTCTTGATACTAGGGCTATAAATAATCTTATAATATTTATTAGATATTATTTATTGTAGCTCTATTATTTGTCTATTTTTGTTCATAGATTTTATATAAAGTTTTGCGGGAGTCATAGAAAATAATTTGTGACTGTTAAAATCAAAATGATTAGTCATCAATTAAGTGATTTTATGAGCCACAAATAATGGTCACTGTCTGGCATAAACAATTAGCACCCCAAGTGAATATTAAATTACATAAATGTCCGATTAATTGTCTAAGTTCTGATCAATATATTTATAAACTTCATTACTTTAATTTGTCACACATAAAACATATTAGGTCAAATGCAATATTTATGAATGACAACATTTCATAAAGAAGTATTTTAAAGTTTAATTAAATCATTCTGCAGGATATTCTTCGCAATTTGAATATCAATGTTACAAGAACAAAACATAACAAATGCTGATTTACGCATATTATATAGGAAAAATCAAATAATATTGCGTACGGGATAAGAAAGATCTTTCTAAAGGACACAATTGTGTTATCTTGAGATATGAGATTCTGTAAGCGCAATATCCATTTCGTTTTATAAATGGGATATTCTCAATTACGTTTTTATTTACTGTTTCTCAGATTATATATGATATTATTAACAAGGAACAGCCTATCAAGGTTCCATTGCTAGGCATAGGAATTGTTCTCATGACGATTACGAGAGGGTTTGGAGGTAAAGCCCGACGTACTAAAGGGGACATTGTGTTTTGCGACTGGTAGAGTACAAGAATAAATAAAATGCTCCAGGATTTGGAAGCGCGATTAATTTAGCAAGAATCTATGTGGCAGTAGCAGAGTCTAGTTGCAGTTAGTCAGCCAGTAGTCTGGCACGATTAGGTCAAACACATGTTTTTATGAAATACTAAAAAAAAGTTGCTACGTTTTGAGGTAGATTTCGACCTTTTTAACGACATTAGCATTTCCACTTGTCTCACAAATGTGTATACATTACGGAATGTGCTGGTAATACTCGTTTTCAGTTTTATTTCTATAAATTATTCTATTCTATATAAATTATTTCTTATTTTACACGTTAGTCCAACCTAAAATATTTAAAATTATTATACTAACTAACAAAAATAACTAAAATTTTCCATGTAATGAATGATGATCATAATGTAATTATTAGAAATGACTCATAATGATATTTGATTATAAAATAGTATGACATTTTAAATCGAATTTTAAGCTTTGTATTACATTACATATGTAATACAACCATAGATAGCAATTATAACTGGCTCTAATCGAGACATCTTCATATAATGGAATTAATTTTTCTATTCCCTTTATACCATATAAAGTGCATCAGCCATCAAATTATTTAAGGTAAAACATCGGGTGTGTGAAATTTGAATTAAAGGTATGATTACTATCGATTAAGTGCGAAAAAATTACTACAAAACTTTTAATTTGACGTCACAGATGGACATTTAAATTATATTTGTACTATGTATACAGTTTTTCATGTTAGAACTTAAAATAAAACATGATTTTAAAAAATCATAAAAAACTTAAATAAAATATATATTTGCAAATTTCAATCAATGAGAATTTAATTTAAAATGCCAATAATTCTACAATTTCAATTTAACTGACAAAAAATTTCTTTATCCATCATCTCCTTTTAATATTACACTACAAAAAAACATTATTTAAAAAGGAAACTTAAAAAAATTCTAAAGCGAGGTACTGAAGTAATTGTGAAATTAAACATAATATTATAGGCATAAGATGTTAATAATATTGTAAAACAAAAACAAAACAAGGATAATTTTTTGAAATGAGAATAAGGATATGTTTTATGAGCGATATAGAAAATTCCACTCATTTCATTCCAGGATAATATTGTTTGTTTCGCAAATTAAATGTCTCTTCCGTATAAAACATTACTAAGTTTAAGTTAATGAGAATATCGATAAAGTTAAAACAGAAAGGCGGTGGTTTTTATAATAAACAGTTTGAATTCAGCGCGGCCTGTTAGGGGACGTCGTAATGTTCCTAACCGCTGTAATCTTATACAGTTCAGCGGTAAGTATTATAAACATAATTTGTTACAAAATCTTTACCCAAGAGTTCAGTATTATAATATGAGAATATTAAACTCTGCTGCTAGTCTCAGATCTTATCACTCGTAGGCGAGAGGATTTTTAGAGAAATAATCCAGCACGTGTTCAGTTCCACTGTGGGTTGGCTGACTACACATATCCCGGAATTTCTTTCGGATGTGCAGATTTACGAACAATGTTTTCTTTTACCATAAAGCTCAAATTTGAATTTTAAACATGAATTATGGACATAAGTTTTACTAAGTGAATGTAGTATTTGCCCTGTGACCATTATCAAGAATCCACGTATGTATACATTACAAATTTCCAATATCATGCCTAGGCATTATGAAAACCTTCTTAATTGCTCTAGAATTCCAAGAACTTTGTTAGATGACTCTATCGACCACATTGACATAATAACGACATCTTTTTTGCATATAAAAACACTAACTTTCATTAACTAACAACTTTATTCTCTTCGCTAATGCATACACAACTTGCGCTTTACTATAATAACTTCAGTAATTGGATTGAAATTGTACACTTAAGCACTATCTCCCAAATAATCGCACCATAAGGTAGCACGAGAGGCTCTGTTCACGCAATTGTTCCGCTCGTTAAAGCTATCTCGTTCTGCACAAAATTTCGCAATATTGCACTTAGTTTTTAGTAGTTTTAAGTGTTTCCACTATATTACTCAATAATTCACAATATTTTAGAGCTCTTGACTTATCGCTATCACACTTGACTGATCGCTATACCACTTCTAACTTATTATAAAACCACCAACTTATATTAACTAATAACTTATATTCTCTTCATTATTTAAATATACACAACTCGCACTATATTAATAATTACTTCATTATATAAATTTAAACAATTTAGCACTATCTTCTAAACAACCGTACTATAAGGTGGCACGAGACTCTTCACACAATAGTTAAAGTTACCTCGTACAGCATAACATTTTGTAATATAGCACAATGTATTAAGTATTGTCACTATAGTACTCAAAAAATCACAATATTTTAGAACTATCAGTGTTGATAACTACCTAATAATTTATAGTCAACATTTATAGTCAAAATATTTAACAATATAAATAAATTTATTATACATTCCAATTTGCTTACAAATTATGCATCATCAGTTTGATCATGAGAATGTAATATGCAAATAATTTATTATTAAAAATGTATACTTAGGAAGGTTTTTTTTATATGTTAAATTAAAATGGAGAGGGTTTCTTTATTTTGTATAAAGATTACATTTAAGTATGTTTTTATCAATACTAAACAACGTCATTCAATAACCAAAACACGAAAAAGATTGTTTGTACAATCATTATTGGCTCTTGATGTTTGTCACTAACAATATGTGAGAAAAATAACAGACGATATACTCCATGGAAAAAGTAAATTTATATTAGGATAGTTGCAGACGCCACATATACTTGGCAATATCAAAAGTTTATTTTTACTTTAAGTAGGATCGGATATTAGATAACAGTTTTACAGCGGACGAGATATAATAAAACTTGTAGAGAAACCCGTAAACTACGGCTTCATGATATGTATTTGGAATATACGGCTTTGCGGCCATTCTATCGCAAAATCTCATACCGCGAAGCCATTTATTGGTTTAGACTTGTAAAATGTTACTATCAGCTTAGGCGGCTCCCTTGAACCAATATTAAAGATCCTAATTTATAAATATATACATTTGTTATGGTTACATTTATCACCGGGAGGCGCATTTTGCTCGCCTGCTCACCTTCAACTAAACCTTTAAGTCGGATTCATCCGGTGCGCCAAAACTGAATGCTTCATCGGACATCTGGACCCCAACACCTGGGTGAAGAGGGTTCCGCTGGGTTTTAGTGGGTATCCTGGTACGAGCAGCGAATCCCACACTCCCGGATATAAGTTTCTATTTCCTAGTATTTCCCAGCGAAAAAAATGGTGAAATTTATAGTATTTATATAAGCATGAGTGTACATAAGTAGCAGTCCATTAATGTCCCACTACTGGGCACTGGCCTCCTTACTTATAGGTGAGATGGTTGTTAGAGTATACCCACTACATTGCTCCACTGAGAGTTGGCATACATAGTACACCAGTGCACTCTCTATTCCCCCACTCTCATAGTACGATGTGACGAGACAACACGACCGGAGAGAGATCAAGCGCAGGACCGCCGACTTAACCTACTCTTCGAGATAAGGCGTGGAAGACACCGCCAACGTACGGTTAATATTAAGGTCTGCTGGTTTGCACGTTCGACTATTGACTTGAAATCCTGGGTTCGAGTCCCAAGTCGGGTGAGTTCAAAAATCAGTATTGAGTTTTCTGTTAAGATTTTTTCAGTATTTGCCTAAAGTTGGGAAGTTGGTGGTGTGCTCCGGTCGTGTCCGAATCTCGTCACGTCGCCTTATGAGGGTGAAGGAATAGAGAGTGCACTCGTATACTATGCCAGCCAATCCGCAGGGGAGCAGCGTGGTGGGTCTATGCTGTACAAACCCTCACTCCTATGAGTGCGGAGGCCTGTGCCCAGCAGTGAGACGTCAATGGGCTGCTACTTACCTAATGTTTAATAATATTTCTTTAGCTCGTGTGTATGTAGATATACTCAAATCATTTTTGTATATCTGCAACTATATCACATGTTTTATGAAATATATCTTATATTTCCTGAGGTTCCTGGAAGAGATTTCTCAAAAGGGATAAGGTATTCTATGTAGACGAATTTTTTGTCGGACTAATTTATATTAATTAAAATAAAATAAGAGAGACTATTGTCCTTTTTAAAATATTGACAGAATAACGCTTGATTGTTATCTCACTTAATGGTGCGAGTACTTGCTTCGCTTTCACTGGTCTTGGGTTCAATTTAGGATATTGCATTTGCTAATATGTCCGAGTCTTGAGCGCGCTGTCGTCTTAGAATGTATCATCACTTACCATCAGCTGATATAACACCTCTTAAAAATACAAAATATATATAATTTTATGATACAGAATTTACCGTACATTTAGCAAAATATAGGACGACACTACTAGTGTCACAACCAAAGGTAAACTGTAAACAATCTACAAAGTTTTAATGTCCGACATGTGTGTCATATTGTGCACGGCGTTGTTAATAAAGAACTGTTCTATTTTGAATCAATATATTTTAATACAGGTGTAAATGTATTATATTGAATAAAGATTATAATTACAGATATATTAATTATTTTACCTACATGACCAACTAATACCATAAACATAAATGCGAAAAAGTGACGTCTCACTTCATCCTAAACCATTGTTGAACATATATTTTTTACAGCTGATGGATTTATACAGAAATAAAATAATTGGCTTAAAAAGAAATAGTTTTAAAAGCCTTCTGAAAATATAAATAATTCATTTGAGGTGTTAATTCATTTAAGGTGTTGAAAGTAGTTAAAAAGGTCATAAATTACCATTTTACACAATTGGCTAATAGCCAAACTTATATTTGTAAACACCATTAGAATTCAGGTTGCAAATTGTTAATGTCCACAATGACTTTACTATCAGCAGTAAATTTATCAGAAAATCGAATGAAATAGGATAAAAAAAATCAAAAATTTCAATATCCTTTCATTAAATATACCCATAGCCATAGAAAAATAATATTTTAGATATTACAATGAATGGATACGTTGACATAATGTCGATAGAGACATGTTGATGATCCTAGTATAAATACCTGTTAAATGGACCAGTCAATCTCCCATGGCCTTATGGTAAGTAGCAGCTCATTAATGTCCCACAACAGGTCACAGGCTTCTTTAAACATATGAAAGGGAATTTTTAGGACATAGACCCATAAAGTCCCTTCACTACATGGATTAAATGTCACTTTAAATAAAAAAAATATATACACTATTTTGATCATTAATAACTTTCGAAGTAACCCAGATATTCTACCGTATTTGTGTTCCGTCTAAAGTAGTTTGCAGTATTTCCCGTAAACTAAACGTAGAAGACATTTTTATTGACTACTTGTTACTGCCGACATAATTTTCTTTTCGTGGTATTAAAAGTTTGAAGTGAAAACTTTTTCAGGCGCACTGTACCTTTGTGTGGGTATTGAATGGGGCTGAGTCGTTACGCTCTGCTATGCAACGCTCCTTCGATTCTTGTCCACTAAAGGCCTTAATAAGACTGCCTCATTGGTCTAGTGGTTAGCATGTTCCACTACAGACATGAAGTCCTGGGTTCAAGTCCTGGATCGGGCCAATCCAAAAGTCGATATTGAGTTTTCTATTAAGATTTTCTCATTATTTGCCCTCGAAGAGCACGTTAAGCCGTCGGTCCTGCGCCTGATGTCTCTCCGGTCGTGTCGGATTTCCGTCACATCGGACTATGAGAGTGAAGGAATAGAGAGTGCACTTGTGTGCTATGCCTACCAATCCGCAGTGGAGCAGCGTGGTTGGTCTATGCTCTAAAAACCCTCTCTCCTATGAGTGAGGAGGCCTGTGCCCAGCAGTAGGACGTTAAAGAGCTGCTACTTGCTTTAGTTACTAAAGGACTTAATAGGTTTTAGTTATTGAATCACGTTTTTTATATTTTTATTCATTCATATTCATTATTTTAACCGAATTTAAAAAAGGAGGAGGTTATCAATTCGTCTGTATTCATTTTTGTTTGTTACCTCATATATTCCGATTGGGTCAACCGATCTTGATAATTCTTTTTTATATGAAAGGTGGTGCTTGAGGAAAAGTCTAATTTTTTTAGTCTAGTTCTGAAGATGGCATGCAGGGGAAACCGAGTAAGTTTTAAATTAAAATAAATAAATTAAAATTGTTTTATGCGGATCATCTCACAATGTGCAATAAAAACAAATAGGAACGATAATCCTGCAGAAGTTTAAACTGTGTTGCAGTGATCAACGCTCTTCTTTGCGAAGTATGTACATTCTATTTGATGTGAATAACACAATATTTAAGACTATTGGCATGCATATGTATGTAATTTGCATTATGTGCCACAAATGTATTCACTCACTGAATAACTCGAGATCACGCCAACTGATTTTGATGATTCGTTTTTTATTGGAAAAGATATTTCAAGGGTTTCAATTGGAATCCCTGACAAAGTGACGGAACTCTTCAATTCTTAGAAGCAAATTAACAATACTCGGCAGAATTTATGGGCTATCAGGATAATCGAGTCACCTACCGTAACGTTGGTATGATAAAGTGATTGTCATAGTTAAATACGATGACCACCGGAACTCCCCGGTTTGTGGCAGAATATAGAACTGTTAGTAATTAAATGGAAATGAGCTTACGCTTGTTGCTGCATTGCAATATTTATAAAGTGTATTATGTGTGAGAAGCGGTGGTAGCCGAGTGTATGTGTGTGTGTGGGGGGGGGGGGAAATTTTCCATATTAGTGATGTGCTCGTTTACCATATAAAAGACTAATGATAGCGGGGTGGCTAAATAACCGACTTGTAATGTATAAGACTGCGGGTTCGATTCCGGGTGTGGCGGTACCAATGTAATTTTACTTTAAAGTAGTTTCATTTAAACGGTGCTGTCTCATCTGAGCAACACGTTTTTAGGTGTATTCATATTCAGAAAACCATTTGTTAGCTTACTTCAGATTCACTTCCAAGTCAATAAATAAATAAAAATTATAACAAAAAAACCCCCTCAGGAACAATCTCTTACAAATATATTAATATACTCTAAAAAGTAAAAAATAATTGCGTATTCTTTTTCGAGTTGTTCGTATTCTTATAGTAACTGCATACGCTTCTATAATAAACTCCCACAAGACATTTTAGAGTCATGTTAATTAATAAATTCAAAGTCTTTGTTAATAGAAAAATCGTATTATAAGTTGCAAGAGTACTTAG
Source organism: Elymnias hypermnestra (assembly GCA_015832385.1). Classification (NCBI taxonomy): domain Eukaryota; kingdom Metazoa; phylum Arthropoda; class Insecta; order Lepidoptera; family Nymphalidae; genus Elymnias; species Elymnias hypermnestra. The sequence continues at coordinate 1,715,148 of JACTOM010000003.1, read as the reverse complement.
ACGATAGAAACGCGTAGAAGTCAACGAACTGCTCTAATTTAAATTGAAATATATTAAACTAATATGATATTGGAAACGTGGTCGCTGACTATGGGCCTCATTCGGAAGCTCAGAGTCACTCAGCGTGCGATGGAGAGGGCTATGCTCGGAGTTTCTCTACGCGATCAAATCAGAAATGAGGAGATCCGTAGCAGAACCAAAGTCACCGACATAGCCCTACGAATCGCGAACCTGAAGTGGCAATGGGCGGGGCACATAGTCCGACGAACCGATGGACGTTGGGGCCGGAAGGTGCTGGAATGGCGACCCCGCACCGGACGACGCAGTGTAGGAAGACCCCCCACAAGGTGGACCGACGATATAAGGAGGGTCGCCGGTAGCCGCTGGAGCCAGGCGGCGCAAGATCGGGCCTTGTGGGCATCATTTCGTGAGACCTATGTCCAGCAGTGGACGTCCATCGGTTGAAGCGACGACGACGACGACGAATATGATATTGATGATGGTAACAAAAAAAAATGTCCGACTGAGTTTGTTGTGGGCTCTTCTCGGATCAGGGCGCGAAAAAACCCTCGTAACTTAAATTTTAAGTCGTTCTGGAGTACCATCATCAGACGTACATTAGAATTAGAGTGTGGAAAGAAAAAAAATATTATTTTACGATTCAAAAGTGCTGTAATATGCCCACTTGAATAGATATATTTTGATTTGATTTGATTCGTATCGATTCGATTTGATTTGATTTGATATACATAAAATAACTGCGAACGGCATCGGAGCTGCCAATTGGAAACGCGGGACACAACCACCTTGGCTGACGCCGACTCCGAATATAAGAATACGAAGAATTCTAAAAATGGACACTCAATTATTTTTTACTTTTTAGAGTATATTAATATATTTGTAAGAGATTGTTCCGGAGGCGGTTCTTTTTTGTTATAATTTTTATTTAGTATTCATGAAAGATTAATGGCAGTCTGACCAAATCATTTAATATGCACCTAGCGTATTATGTAACATAACTTGTCCACGAATAATACTCAGGATTATAGCGGTTCTAACAAAACCTTCTCAAAAACGAGGGTGAACAAGTACAATCATAAGTTTTCTACCTAAGAACCGGAATAAAACGGTAATGTCAATGTAAGCATTTCGTTTTATTTTTGGTTCTAACATTTTGCTAATTTTAACAAATTCAGTGATTAATTTTATATTAGGCAATTATATGTATTTGGTAAATAAGAGTATACTGAGCAATTAGTTTATATAGGCCTGTTCATTTATAATATAGAAGGTTTTGGACCTTAGATCTACAGCGGTGATGCGGAAAAACAGGATAGAAATACGCCTGAACATGATTTCTTGGGAATTGTTCCGTGAACAATCCTTTGTCACGATGTTTTCAATGATAATATGACGATAAATTTTCAACAACAATTAGGTATATTTTTTTTATAAAGAATATTTAGTTACGACTATCTAGATATCAACTCTTTTTAGCAAAATAAATCGAGTGTCTTAGTGCTAGATTACAACGATTTCATAGAAGACGTTTTAGGGAAAATATCAACATAAAATATATATATCATGTCGCTGATGTGATTGAGTTTACTCAATTAAAATTTCTTTTATTTTAGTTAATATTAAAGCAGAATTCAAATATACTGCTTTATTGTGGCAACAACTAATATTCGAATTGATGAAAAATGTGTAACAGCACAGAATTTCCTTAAACCATTTTGATTAATTTGAATATTTTATTAAATATTCAAATAATTAGTTCACTTGAAAAATAATCTTTTTAGGCATGATTATATATTATAAAATAATTGTCTCGTTAGTCAAAGCAACGATATGTTAAACAGTATATGTTTTTAATTAAGGCCTAAAGTAATGTCTTATAAATTAACAGCTAATTTTAAAGACTAGTAATCGCAGTAATAACTCATAATCTTTCCTTTATATTAACACATTAAGTTCACAATTTGTCACAATTTATTTACATTTTTACGTTACTATAGAGGATGTTTTGTGAGAAATTATTATAAATTGTAGTACATGAGTTGCCATTTTTATGCTGTCATTTTTCTTTGAATTATTCTGTTTTCTATAAAATGTTTACTTTAATGACACAATTATGAAAAACTGATACCTGTATAAGCTAGATTTTACAATTAACAAATACAATATCAAGTCACTATTAGGCAATATGGCTAGAAACAGTATAACAAAATCAGAACTTATTCTATGAAAAAACATTCGTTTTCTCTACCCGTTAAGTTGTTTAATAAGAACAAATCATATATTGTACTACCTGCTCCTGTTTGTGTCACACAGTTTCTAATCCCGTGGGAATATGGGGAAACCCTCGTCGCATTATTGTCTTCCTATTGAAATTTGAGTACATCTTTTAGCTTCAAAGTCTATGACGGACATAGATAGAAACAATTTTCTGTTTTATTTATAGGACCATTAGAATGCTTAAAATAAAAGAATTTATGCCACGGTAATAGAGACAGCCTTAGGCATAACGATGTTGTGTTATGGAAGCGATAAGGTTCTCGGTCTCAGTGGATGTTTGAGACGTGCTTCGAGTCTTTATGGGGCGTAATGCTTAGAGTCCATTCCTCTTATATAACTGGGATCAAGATGAAGAGATAAATAACCTTATTATCCTTCTGGATAGCTATACTTTATTCCACGGTCAAGAGTAAAATTTATTTTGTACTCGGAATTCAATATTTATTGCAAAAGGAGTCGCGGTGTTAAATTTTAAATCAATTGCGAATTGTTCTGATAATATCGTAATGATTGAATTATTGAATGGCCAAATTAGCGTCATTTCATTTCTAATGTAAGCAACGGTCTAAAATATCATCGGCCATCGGTGAGATGGTTTAAAATTCTAAAGGATATAGATAGGATCATATTATGTATACCTAAAAAAGACATTTAATTTTAATTTAAAATTATAATATATACAATTACTTAAAATAAATTTCTTTAATTAATATTTTTTGGTTACTGGCTGCTTACACTCGTTCCGATCAATTTATTATAAAACAATGTTAAAATTCTAATGATATGTATAAGTAAAATATAAATTCAATTCAATATCTTTTTTATTCTAGTAAGTTAATAAATTCTTAACTGCCTCATTGGTCTAGTGGTTAGAATGTTCGAATACAGACAGAGAGAGATCCTGGGTTCGAGTCCCGGGTCGGGCCAATTCAAAAATCAATATTGAGTTTTCTATTAAGATTGGGATGTGTTGCGTCACCATGGGTGTTCATCCTATTCATGGATAACTGTTTCACAGATTTCAAAGAAATATGTATGGGTTAAGAATGGATGAATTACTCATCAAATGTTTACTCTACGCTGACGATCAAGTAATACTTGCGTCATCCGCTAATGAGCTGCAGGAGATGCAAAATATTATGAATGAAGCTTTGAAAGGGAAAGGAATGAAAGTGAATGTAAACAAAACGAAAGTTATGCTTTTTGAACGAGATGAATCTATGATGAATGGCAATATTTTGATAGATGGGGAACAAGTGGAAGAGGTGAAAGAATTTGTATACTTGGGATCTAAATTTACAAAAGATGGAACATGTGAAAGTGATATTGAAAGGAGAGTATATGCAGGGAATATGGTAAATGGTGCTCTGCACGCCTCTATGAATAGCCAGATGGTGTCTCAAAGGGCTAGACTGGCTGTGTATGCTGGAGTGTTGGTGCTGTAGAGAACTTATATAAAACCTTTTGTGACTGGGCTCTTCGCGTGTGCTAAATTCAAATAATTTCGAATAGAAAATTTCAAATTCAAATTATTCCGAAGAGAAGATTTCGATAGCCACGCGAAGAGATCAGTCGTTGCTTGTTATCCGCGCCGTCAAGTCATGTGCCGCTCATATGTGTAAATCAAATGCCAACTATAATCCTTCTCCACGGCTATGCTGGAGCATCCAACCCGCACATCGCGTCGCACTCCAGCTAGCCAAAATAATCCTTCTCCACGGCTGTGCTAGAGCATCCAATCCGCACATCGCGTCGCACTCCGGCTATAGCCAAAGTGCCAACACATATGTATGGTAGTGAAAGTTGGGTATGGCAGAAGAATCACAAAAGTAAAATAAATGCGGTAGAGATAAGAGCGTTGAGAAGCATGACTGGATTAAAACTGAGTGACAGAGTAAGAAATAGTGTGATAAGAGACCATTGTGGTATTAAAGAAGACGTCGTGACTAAAATTGAGAAAGGTATGCTTAGATTGGCTTAGATAGTATGGTTTGGGCATGCAGAGAGAATGAATGAAAGGAGACTGACAAAAAGGATTTATGTGTCAAGAGTGAATACGAAAGTTGGAAGGGGCAAACGTTCCTGGACCAAATCCAGGAGATTTTAAATAACGGCCAGGTCAAGAGTACTCTAAACCGACGAACTTGTATGAAAGGTTTAATGAGAATAAAAGAAGCGAAGGAAATATGCAAGGATCGTGGTAAGTGGAAGGATGTTGTCTCTGCCTACCCCTATGGGAATGAGGCGTGATGCTATGTATGTATTAAAATTTTCTCAATATTTGCCCGAAGTTAGGAAGTTGGCGGTGCGATCCACCCCCGTGCCTCGGAGAACACGTTAAGCCATCGGTCCTGCGCCTGATCTCTCTCCAATCGTGTTGGATTCCCGTCACATCGGACTATGAGAGTGAAGGAATAAAGAGTGCACTTGTGTACTATGCCAGCCAATCCGAAATGGAGCAGCGTGATGGGTATATGCTAAAAACCCTCGCTCCTCGGAGTGAGGAGGTCTGTGCCCAGCAGTGGGATGTTAATGGGCTGCTACTTACTTACTTACTAATAAATTCTTTTGAATTTGAAAGTTGATTCTACAAAGTATGGCAGAAAACTCAGTAGTTACTCATTTAATCATTTCTTTTCAATAGTGACATTTCATACGTAACTGATTACAAGTCCGGTTAATTTTTATCTTTTAAATAATACTCACTATTCTAATTGATTTGTTTATTTAAAATTACCTACAAACAACATTAACACTTGGATAAATTATTTCTTGCAATTGTGTCATCATCGTCAAATAATAAGAAATGTATGCATCAAAAACAAATAAAGACGTTGTTTCATATAACTTTAAATAAATACTTGTAAACAAAAATACTTGTAAAAAAAGTCTACAGTGAAAATACTTTGTACGTATTTCAATTGACTTTTATCATATAAAATGCTACAAACATCATGAATAGTTTTCTGAGATGTTACAATATAGAGCTCAATAGAAAAATGTTACTATAAAACTTTGTTTCCGTTCGCTTCCAACAATATGATAAAATATTATTTACGAATACGTTTAGCTTAGCAAAACAGATATAGCGAAGTCAAACAAATTGTATTTCGTTAGTACATACTTTTGAAAAGCTAAGACAGTTAATCTATTAATACAATCTGAATATTGATAGCTTGTAATGGTAGGAGTTATTATTTATTAGCAGAAGCTCTGGGTTGGTGAAAGGGCAAATTTAGTAAAGTGTATTTCCTAATTTGATTAAACTAGTGGAAATTGACCATGGATACACACAACTCTATACGGTTTTATACTTGATTTGACTTCTACAATTCAACGGCCTCATTGGCGTAATGTAGCGAATGATTGCATCTTTAGCTGAGATCCAGGTATCCAATTCACGAACAATTCAGGACAAATATAGGAAAGTGCACTTCCTATTTTCGTTAGGTCTTGTTTTGCGGGAGGCTGTGACAGTGGCTAGTTAAAACTTAGATAGCAAAGCTATGCCTTCTCATAGTAGGTGATAAAAGCTAGCTTAATTGGTAAGAGGTAATTTACCTCAATGGTTTATACACCATCGTAACGGTATTTAATGTTTTTTTTTGGTGGCACGTCTTTGGAGGTTTGTATTCGGGTACGATGCTGAGCAGAAATCATAAAGGTTAAATTGCTTTTTACCAGGTTAGCACGCTTTTATCTTAGACTGTATCATTACTTACCATATAGTAATCGGACAAACATTCGGATTTATACAAAAACGCTGTAATATAAGTATGTGCCTCGTACAAGTCATTTATATTCAAACTCTTTAAATAGGCAAGACCTGGATGGTTACGTAGCATCACCACACGTCAACAGTTTGTCAAAACGGTCATGTTTTGTCTATCTTTGATACGTTTATTCTTGGCAATAAATATATTTATGGCACTAACGCTCATATTGATGATATGGTCGTCAAATAACCAGGAAGCGCAGAAATGGTAGTTTAATAGATTAACCCTTTGATTTTAAAGGAAAATATAAATATATTTCTAATGTAAATGTGGTGAGTGGGTAAATCAACTCGCTCACCACGGTCCGTCTTGTCTTTGTAGTGCTGGTCGTCTTCCGAGACACGCCGGCATCAGCGACATCAACAGAAGAACCCTTGTCACCGTGCCGGCTACTCTCGAGCCGAATGGAATTGCACGTGATGATGGTAAGAGGCCTGATGGTATGTCGTTGATGCCTTGGAAAAAAGGAAGGTCGTTGGTGTGGGATGCTACATGTGTTGATACGCTTGCACCATCTCTCTTTGACGCTACCTCCAAATTAACGGGAGCGGCGGCGTCATAGCATAGCTGAAAACGCCAAGAGGCGCAGCTATAAGAGCCTTGCTTTAGAATACATATTTGTGCCTTTTGGCGTGGAGACATTGGGACCGTGGGGTCTTGAGGCTAAAAGTTTTTTGAAAGAAATTTCATCTCACTTAGTTGATGTCACCCGTGGCCCTAAAGGCCGGGTGACACTTCGAACAGCGTATACTCGTAAGTATCGTTGTCCAAAGAGATAACGCTGCCAGCCTTATGGGTACCCATTTATTTGCTTCTGATGCCGCTTTTTAATTACTTTTATTTTTTCTGTGTTAATGTTAAGATTCGATATAATGTTATCATGATTAATTGTATATTTAAGTTATGTATTAATTTATGAGCCATTGTAAACTCTATCTCTTAAATAAAATATTTCACATGTTAATTTTATCATCACAAAATAACAGCATCGGCAATTACAAACTGATTTTCTATAGAAGTCCAAATAACGACGGGCGACATGACGTTGTTAGGAATGTTACTCCATTCGCAATATATTTTTTATTTCGTTAATTATAAAACGTTTAGTTTTCTTTCTGCAACAGTAATCTTTTATTGGCGTATAATGAGCGTAAACACAATCTGAATCATAAGTTTCTTTTGTTTTTCTTTATATTTCACTTATATGAAAATCTTGGAACTGTTCGTCATTTAGTTCTAAATTTTTGCGGAAGATACATCTAATTTTATAATGATTAGTATCTTGTGATGAATACAAATTATTCAAATATAGTTTCGAGTGATATATAATTATATGTAATAATATAACACTTAACAGTGTGTGTTAGGTATGTATTTTCCCATATTTGTAAGGGTTCGTGAACACAACGGGGAACACCTTGTATGTAATAATAATAAATGTTAACCAAATCCAAAATTATGAAATTTCATCATAGCATTAGTGTTTTCAAAAACAATGTCAGCAAAATATTTTGATATACTAAAAGTCAGCAAATTCAGAAAGATGTAAAATCTGTGTAGAGATAACCATCAGTTACACATGTCGTGACGTCAGTAAAGTTTTCTTCAGAAAATCTTTTATAAAACTTCCAAATAGCCAATGAAAATTCTCAGTATTTTTTAAATCGATATATATTTCCGTTGGCTTTGGGCAATAATATTGATCTTTGGTAATGATATGACTCAGACGGGTACTACATATAACAAGAAATGCGGTGTTATAAAGTAAAGTACAGAGAGTATTTCTGCTTTCCCAACCTATTTTAAATTGTTATTGTTTGAACCTAGCTTTTAGAACGAAGATCCTTATCGCGCATTGCGAATGGGGGCTATACGGAAAAAATTAAGACTAAAAGTTGTAACGACACTATTTAAATACCGATTGAGGTAAGTGCGATTTTCTAGGTTTTCGGCCGACAATGTCAGAGCGGTCTAAGTGCGTTTTTCTACATTTTCGGCTGACAATGCCAAAGCGGCCAAAGTACATTTTCGGCCGACAGTGCCAAATTGGCCTAAGTGAGTTTTTTTTACATTTTCGGCCGACAATTCCAAAGCGGCCTAAGTGCGTTTTTCTACATTTTCGGCCGACAATGCCAAAGCAGCCTAAGTGAGTTTTTCTACATTTTCGGTCAACGTTCGAAAGCAGCGTTTTGTTTTGCCAAGTGAGTTTTTCTATATACAAGGTCAACAATACCGAAGTGGCGTAAGCGCGATCTTTTATATTTTCAAACGATTTTTATTATATATGTATAGTCATTGTATGATGGCTATACAATCTAATGTATAGTCTACGTGACGACAGTTATTATTTATAAATCATTGTAATTAAAATAAAGTTAGTAAAATTATTTTACAAACTTTATTTTAAAAACATAATAAAAAATGTATTTCCGAATAATAATGTTTATATACCTCGAATAGAACTTACAATTAATACTTTTGTAATAAGGAACTTCGTTCCTATCCGGTGTCCTACGACACGACACGTTTTTATTTATCAATTTTTATCTATAATTAAACCTACAAACGTCTCTTGCAATAGAATAACGTCAACATACTAGCGTGGTAGCATACTGACAATGTAATGACATAAATTTTACAGTTTTTTGGATTATTTAGGAAATAAGGTACCGACGTCGATTTTACTCATAGAATATTGTTATCAAGAATTTTTAATTTGCTATAAGTATTGCTGCTGATTTTACTCATAGAATATTGTTATCAAGAATCTTTAATTTGCTATAGGTATTGCTGCTTTTAAAGTATAGTATCAAAATTGAATAGAATTCATTTACTGAAGAACTATGTGAAAATAAAAAAAATGTTTAAATCTGAAAAGAAAGTGAACCGAGAATATGTGTATTTCTGTACAAATGATCACAGTGGCTATAATATTCTACGAGAGTCCCATCTGAGGCTAAGTTCTTAAACTTTTGAATAAAATTTAATAAGCCGTCATTTTTTTATCTCCAATTAGCATTATTTTAGCATTAAAGGATTAACCTGCTAAGCTTATCGTCGAACCGAAAACCAAATTTTGCTTTGCGGTACATCTTCTAGATTCTGGTGACATGGGTGGCATTTTAAGTCGATCCTGAACCGGACTAGTATTGCGATCGAAGTAAGCAGAAAAGTCGCGAACATCTCTCCCGCCGCACTCTTGCAGCTGCTCCTATCATTCGCGGTCGCGACTCTCGCCCAGAACATATCGGCGTTTCGCTGGCTAGTGCGCCAGTCGCACCGCCCGATGTCTGCGTCTGTGAAGGTTCCTGACAGGGGGACGCGCGAGGGTCCGCGCGCTCCTGAAAGGCTATTTTGACGCTTTTGACGCTCCTAACCAGCCACTCCCAGCGCCGCCGATGAACGGCGGGCTTGAAGGGATGTAGCGCCATCTAATAAATTTAATTGAAGATTCTTCCGATAGTGCGTCCGTCACCGTCTTGCGCATCTCGACGTCAGCTCCTTTCAGGTTGTATCGTGGTCCGACCATATCTCGGTGGGACATTCGCGCCGACCGATGAAACGTAATAGCGCCATTACTGCCGAGTCCGTAGAAAGGCTGCCAGCGAGCTCTAGGTGCACTGCCCGCGTGGTGAGACACGTGAACAGCACACACCGCGAGAAGGTGGGTGGTCGTCCGTCGAAGGACGCACCGGTTTCGCCTTGCGAAGGCGGCAGAACTGGCACCTCTTTATGGTCGAGCGCACTGCATATTGTAGTCGAAGCACCACAGTATATACGACAGTATTGCTGTCGAACCTCGGTCACTGTAATTTCGAAGCCGCCTTGGTGAAGTACACAGGTGTCCACGCAATGTACAGTCGCATCCACGGGTGAGCTCCGTGGAGTAACGGAGATTCTCGCTGCTCCGATGAGATATCTTCTGTACCCGCCACTCGCCATCGCTCTCTACTTGCAGTGACAGCAGTGCCAGACGAATCTCACTTTGCTGCTGGGCGCGTATACATAGTGCCAGGCCGCCGCCGCCCGCCAGCGTAGCTATTTCCTTCAGCGCGGCGCCGTCGAACTGCCTCGCGTCGCTGCCACTCGCCAGGGTAGTGGTGGCGCTCGCCGCTGCGTTGTCTTTGCGCGGCCACTCGCTCTCGGGTTGTCTCAGGAACCCTGGCCATAAGCACCATCGATGCTCGCCGCCGAAGTCGTGCAGCGCGTCCCACGTTGCGTTGTCCGCTACATTGAGTTTCGTCGGCACCCAGCTCTACAATATGCGATGAACGATTTGAACGCGCGGGGCCCGGTTCGAATCCAGGCGAGCACAGTTCTCGAATCAGACCAGAAGCAAGTCTGTGTAGGCTGTATGTCGTGCACGGCGCTAACGATGCGGCGAGTCGACATCCTAATATCGCAGCTTGCAGTTTTTCTAGTGGCATCGTCCCGTCCTCCGCTACCGCCCTCCAGTACGTCACTGAGGCTGAGGCGCTGGCGTCGACGAATGTGTGGAGCTGCAAAGTTAGTGCAGATTTAAAAGACTAATAGGCGCGCGACACGGCGAAGTGGGATAGATGTAAAGTCATCCAACAATAATGTGTTTACGCACCCGACTCGATTTCGATGTCCATCGCTGTAGAATAAAATTCCCTGGATCTCGGCTACCTGGCGCGACACCTTGCGCGAAAGCTTGCTCTACAATATCAAAGCTAGCCCGGAACTGTATCAAGACGCCCGGCAAAGTCTGGAGCAATTCAAGGCCTGAAAGCAATAGATCATTGAGGCTTACTCCCTTCGCCTTGGCAGCGGCGTCGTGCACTATCCGCAGCTTGTCCGGCTTCTGAGGATTCACAACTGCGAAGTGAGGCAGGTACTATGAGTTCGGTGATTTCGACAGTGGCGCGATGTCAGCGTAACCCTTGTCGATTTAATCTTTATTTCATTGTTTTTATCTAACCTTTTTCTAGCATTATTTCTTTTTGTTCTGGGACTACCGGATTAACCTCGCGCCACAGTAGACCCGCCTCCAAACGTATCGAGGCATTGCCTCGGACCTGTTACTTGAACGGGTAGATGTTTTTATCTTTCTTGCAAATATCACATGTTTCTGATTGTGGCGGATTCGATTCTAATTTATTTTCACTAGTTGTTTGTAGCTCTTGTGTATGGAAGTCGCGTACTAACCTTCTAGTCGTCGGTGGCTCCCGCCAGTCTTCGACTCAGATGTTCTCTGCCGATGCGAAGCTGCTACAGCGCTCCGCAATCTGCTCGAGGGATGCCGTCAGCGTGATGAGGGTTTCTATCGCGATTGTATGCCTGATTTAAATGACGGAATCATACCTCGATATCTCTGGAGTTGAGGCGTGTTGTCTGCGTGGATGCCCTGGCGGCTGGTCCACTGCCTTGGGTGCCGGCGCAGATTTTCCTCGCGCGTGCGCCGCGATTCTATCGTCCCTGCCAGTGCGTCCTTTATCACTGTCTTCAGCGACGGTGTCCTCTACGAGCGCGGCGACCCGCGGCGGCAAGTTCTACTTGCCTTTGAAGGAGCTCTTCTTTAGCTCCGCGTGCGTTGCAGTGTCCGTGCCCACTGTGCCTGTCCTGCTCGTTGCGAATTAAGGAGGAAAGTTGCGAAAAAAATTATAAAAAGCAAAGATATAGAAAAAAAAATCTATAATAAAATACCTTTAAAAGAAAAATATAATCTTTTCTTGGGCGTAAAGTCTATCACCAGGTTTCAAAACCACGTTTATATCCCGCTTTCTGAACTTTTAGAGTCGCTCACTAATATGCAGGTTAAGTAATACTATTCTCATGTTCTTCATTATTATATTACATACTTTGAATGACTTAACACAACACTAACGTTGGTACAAACTAAGAACTGTCACGAGGCGTATATTGCTTCATTCCCCTGTGGTACCACTCGCCCCACTCAAAATACTCGCCCCACTTTCACTGATATAATTATAAAGACCTCACAATAATAAACAAATCCACAAATAAAACAGTCATGATCGCTAACACTATGACCAAAGCCTACCGGAGAACTTGACCTTAATTATAACATCCTAAATTTTACGTCTAGGAAATTAAATGCTTTACCCGTTCCAGCAAAGACAATACTACTACTACTCAATTACATTGTTTTATACTAAAAAGGCTTGAGGAAAAGAATTTATTGCACTCGGTTTTATAAGAATAATACCCTTTTTATTCACTTTAAAGCTCACGAAACAAATAAAGAGCTATTTATACATACTTTAGTATAACTTTCATTTAAGTAAATGAAATTTAATTACTTTTTAAATAAAATTATGTGAAAATTAAAAATACTGTAAAAACATAATTTTAAAGTTCCGCCTGTTTATCCCTTATACTTTTGTCGAAATATTTAGCAAAATTCTGTAACGAGAGTACTGTGTATTTTGACATTTTTCCCGGAACGCATAATTACAAATATGTAAGCAGTATCACATTGAGCCACAGCGAAGCTATACTGGATTTGCTAGTATGTAATAAAATTGCAAATTCAACTGAGAATCAAAATGACTTATGAAACCATATAAGTCATAACCAAAAGCTTTGCCTCGTTTCATACATACTTAAAGAGTAAAGCATTTGTACAGTTTAAGAAGCTCGCTAATAAATTCAAGGCCTCAGATTCTTAGAGAGATCGTCTAAATGTTTGTTATTTTTTTTACATTTTATGTATCACTTACTTTCCTTTAATCTTAAATGCAATATGAAAGTCTTCTTCCATTTCCGAGGGATATTGGCATGAAAGGAAATTAACTTCCAGCATTGCAATAACTAGGTCTGCTCTGCTCCCGGTTAAGGTATTAACCTAGATTACTTATGAAAATTGTTGTTCATGTTATATATATTAAAATATAGTTATTAGCTAAATCTAACAAATTTTAGCTTTAATATAACTTTAGAAAATATACAAGCAGTCAATTGTGTGTGTGAAATATTAAGTTAAGATGCAAATGAAACAAATATATTAGCACTTATATAAATACATATAGTTGATATAAGTAAAGCAAGTTATCTACTAAAAGGAGCAACTTAATGTTAGTCTACGAAAACTTTCAACGTATTTTCATTTACTTATATATATTTGACTCTTTACTCTTTTGAAAATTTGTTAATGTATCAAGGATGGATGACAAAACAGTCATTTAGTCCTTAACCTTATCGTCATGTCCTACACAATATCATCAGAAGGATGAGGATAAATAAACAAGTACAGGTAAAGTAAAAATGTAATTTTTAAGTTATGTATAAAAAGTATATGTTTTGTTGAAACATGTATGGAAAATAGAACGCCACTATATTTTATATGGTTTTTCTTTTTTCATTTTAAAGCTATAAATTATACGAACGATGACATTGAAAGATTTAATATTTAAACAGTTATGACATCGTGTATAATAGTCTGATAAATTACATTTGGTTCGTTAATGAAGTACAAGTTGGGGAGCATTTAGTCTTATCTTAATAATTCCTTTTCGTCTAAGATATTAGAAATTCCTTAGCGTGACGTTAAATTTTCCTCACTAAAGTAATTCTGAAGATTTGACTTGTCCATTTCCAGGAAAAGATGGAAGTAGTAAATTTTGTCTTAATGAGTTAGCGTGTTGATTGATTTTCACGAAATAATACCTTGAAACCTATATTTAATGATTCAAAATTGCTGTAAAAGCTTACTTGATTTTACCGGTTTTGACCGGACTTAACGGTTTTTTTAGCCATTTCAGTTTTATATGAGTGTTGCAATAAAATTCTAGCACAAACCTCATATACTGATGTGTTCGTTCAGAAGAAAATATCATTTTTAACGAATATCGTATATAATAATATTCGATTAGGTAATCTCTCTAACCTAAACAAAACTCATATATGCGATTTGGCTAAGTAGTTGATAATTCAAGGAGATCACGTGGAGACATGAGTAATTATATACTTATTGGATCGAATTTTCAATGTAAACCACTCTCGAATCCACCTGAAGACACAGAAAATGTGTGAGCAAAATCTGTCCACACGTTTTCATACATGCACATAAGATAGATATAGTCGACAAATGTCTTTTATTGCATTACAAACTACGATATATTGACATTTATTTTATGTATGCTTTCCACTTTTAAGAATAATTTATTATTAATATGATTAAAATATAGTCTCAATAATATAAAAACCGATTTAAATTTGCTTCTAACTTTATAAGACTATAAGACAATATCAGAAGACACTCAATTAATGTGGGTCGCCTGACGACGTAATACCCGCCCCATCTTAGGAATGAGATAAACTAAGATGGACGTAATAGCACCTCTTCATTTATCAGATGTCCACACATTTTTGTTCAATATAGTCTATCATTAATCTAACAATGTTAACAAGTTCGAAAACAATATCAAAATGAATGATTTTCACTTTTTTCTGTATGTTATATTCTTTGATAGCCTGATGATGGGATACTATGTGGCGATGGGATAATGCTGAAAGCATTCATTTTGCTAACAGTGGCCTTTTTCACACTAAGAAATGCTTTTACGCACCTCGATAAGACCTAAAATCTTATCAGCAGTGTGGAACTCGCAGGCAAGCCGAAATACCTATTAAATCCTAGCAATACTCTCCACATACTTTAGGGGACTATCAGAGGATCGGCAGATGCAATTTACCTTGCTACTCCGGAAGACTCCCGCTGGAAAACTTAAGAAAGCGGCAAGCGTAACTCTACGCCTCCTTTCTCACAACCTCCTACATCGGCGAAGAGGAGCGTCCACAGCATCCTCCCATGTGTCTCCTTCAGCGAATTAATACTGTCGCTAAACGAATCCTCTGCCCTCCACCCTCTTGCACTGGTGAGCAGTGCGCCAACTATCCCCTTCAGCTACAGGTTCCCTTTGACCAACGTCGACCAAATTAGGAATTTCTATAAAATAATGAAAGTCTTGATAGCGTGGCTTTTATGTCTCTGTCTATTTTTTATTACACCAGCCGTTTTGATGGCATCGCTGGCACAGTAGTACAAGAACTCGATTTGCTTGCTAGAAAATTGTATTTTCTACGTAAGTCTGGAATGGTGGGAGGCTTCAGCCATGGCTAGTCACCACCCTTCCAGCAAATACGTATCGCCAAACAAAGAGACTTGTGTTCCGGTACGATGCGGTGTAGAGAACATATGAGGTATATTGCGTCTTACCAGATAAGCGGCGCTTCCATCCTTGACTATATCATCACTTGCCATGAGGTGAAAACACAGTCAAGCGCCAAACTGCCAGAAAAAAAAAAGCCGCAATGTGCCGTCAAGAAAAGAATTTACATTCCGAATGATATAAACTATAATAGTTGTAGCCGTTGCTAATGGATTCACTGGTTTAGTTGTCAACTAGTTCGGTTACGTGTTATGTCATGGGTTCGAGTCCTGTACATATTATATGTAAATATAGGCTTTTTATATCAAGAGATTTTAGTTGTTTAGATGACTTTGGCCCTTGTAAAACCTTTCGTTTTTTTGAAAAGCTTGCAGTCATCTTTTGTTGCTATTGAAGTTTGATCGTGAGGGAAGAGAATATGTTAATTTCTGCGCAAATACTGTTGCATTATAATGTTGAAAACGGAGATAGCTTATTTCTCTATAAGATGTTATGCTTAGAGTTTAGAACCTTGTTATATACAAAGTTATCTCATGTATTGATCGTGTTTGTTAAACTGATACGTATTCATATTTGAACAGGGTAAAGAACTTTGACAACTTTGTTTACTATTATAGAAGTTTGAGTGTTCTGAGTTTGCTAGGACCTAACTCTCATGAGTAAGGTCAACAACGGTGGACATGGTATAATACGTTATACGAAATATTTATATAGGCTAATATTGGCGTAAAAACTTGAGTTGTTTAAAATCTATCATTGCACGTATTGGTAAAGGAGAAAACCTTTACTTATCGTGAAACAATTAGGGGCTGTGTATAGCCTGCCTACCAGGAATATATTAGCGTGGAGTGTTTAAGCTTTTAAAATTCTGTAATCTGTTTCAAATTTTGAAGAAAAAGCTTCTTAGACTAGCTGTGCGCTTTATTTTATGTGGATTGGATGTGACTGATCCCTTCGGCTCTAGTAAGTACTGCTCGTTCGAATAAAGGTGTATTTAATATATATAGGTGTAACTTGTATAACTTGTAAACTATTGGTAAAAAATTACAGCAAAAAGTTTTTTTTATATTTTGACCACGCCCTGATAAAGTTTTCACTTTTGTAGTGTGGTCTTGAACTCATCAAGTTTTTATTGAAGTGAAAATTTCTTAGGCGCATGAGGGTAAAATTTTTACGGATGAAACGCGTGATAGGCGTCACCAATATATGCAGCGTTTTTTGTGCTAATTTTTTTGTAGGTTAGGTAGTTTTAATATTTACAAATAACATGTGGCATTTCAATTTGCCACTCGTCATTTAATTATTTAATATAATATATTTCATAAATTCTCTTTTGTGAATTTTAAATTCTAAAACAAAATTTAATTCATACTTTCTCATCTTAACAAAAAATACATGGCATTTTTATTTACAACTCGACACTTTTAATAATTTAATGACAATTAAATTCATTAAATTCTTAACATATCTTCCTTTTTCCTCCGTCTGAATCTTGGAAATCTAAAGTTTTAGATTTGTATAAATATAAACAAAACATAAAAAATAGTTTTCCGAAAAAGTTTTACATCTGACATGTGTACTTTCTACGCACGCACTTTTATTTTTCTAATATATGCATCTAATATTATATATGCATCAGGTTGGTTTTATATGAATGAGTGTTCGCCTTCAGTTAAGATACAACACAAGAGTTTGTAAGTAAATAACGTTTTGTTTACATCTTAAGTTAGATCTCTTCCTATCCCCAAACACTATCCGTCAATGTCGCCCTCGCTGTAATTCACTCACAGTGCAAATAGACCTTTTGAGATCCAATGACATACAACTTTTGGATTTGTTTGAGCACACTTTATTTACAAGATCGGAAATACTTTTCCTGTCCGAAAAGAGAGAAAAATATATGAACTCATTTTATCAGTCAATAGCTCATCCGCTAAAGGAAATGATAAAACCGAAGTGGCATGTTTAGTTTCAGACAATTAGTTTTTTTAAGTATTAAAAAAAAGGTAAGGTCAGTAGCAGCCCAATATAGTCTCACTGCTGGGCACAGCCCACCTCTCTTATATGAGAGGGATTTTAGAGCATATACCACGCTGCTCCACTGCAGACTACATAAATGAACTCCCTATTCCTTCACTCTCATAGTCCGATGTGACGACAATCTGACACGACCGGGGAAAGAGATCAGGTACAGGACCGACGGCTTAACGTGCTCTTCGAGGCACGGTGGTGGAGCACACCGCTACCTTCCCAACTTCGGGCAAATATTAAGAAAATATTAATAGAAACCTCAAAATCGATTTTTAAATAGACCGACCCGGGACTCGATCCCAGGACCTCATATCTGTAGTGAAATATGCTAACCATTACATCAATGAGGCATTTTACAGTATTTGTTTATACCTAATTATAGAAACAATACCGTATTTGGTAATATCAATAATAATACCCTTTGAAAGTTTATGCGAATTTCTCCAATAGATAAATTTATTTATAAGGACTGAGTAAGTGCTTACTTTATCTAGGTTATTAATAAATAATTTATTTATTTGTGCACCAAAACAAATTTTATTGTGAGCTTTAACTAAATACATACCTAATCACTATAAACATAAATTAAATAACTAACGAGAAGAAAGACACAAAAGAAAAATCTATAATATTAACCGAAAAATATACATACTTATATAATTTATACATATATACATAAACATAAGCACACGACTATGTACACCTTTAAATGTTGGGCTATATAGTTACGATGTCACGTAATTGAGAGATGTTGCTTAACCTTGAATTTGAAAAAAACCTTACGGAGCCTTTTAGTCCTGAGAAATTTAGGTAGAGTATACCAAAGATGTGAAGCAACAACATTAAAACATTTTTAAATTGGTTAAATTATAACACCTGCAACATCAAGCCGCATGGGAGCGTTGTTCGAAACCGGTGCTCAATATCTTAGAGATATAATAAAACAAGGAATGGTGGGATATTCCTCCTTTACTAATCTACTCTATCTTTTAAAGATAACTCATTACATTTATTTTAATTCTTCTCAAAAGATCGTCAATTGCATTAAAGTTATCCAGACGAACTAGTATTAATCCTTATCGAATAACTACTTTACTTTTTTTAAGCATGTTATGTACATTATTATGATTTTATTTTTATCTCATTATTGTCTTTTTTTAATCATAATACATAAATCCACTTTAAATTATCTGAGAATCTTTGAGGTACTAAATAGAACTTATTATATTCTTATTAAGTACTAGCGGCCCGTCCCGGCTTCGCACGGGTAGACATAAATAGGTACAGATATTTAAGTTATAAGCGTGATAATTAAAACGACCACGAATCACTTAATTAGAAAAAAATTGTATGCTTATCTTAAAGCCCCCCTGTACATGTGTTAAAAAACTCGAAATATTTAATGTCGTTTGCATCCACTGCGTAAGGAGCCGACCGCCTACTTAGTTCATAATGGTGCACCCCCTTCTCCCGCACTGCCCCTCTCTCGTCGAGTTAGTATTTTTTGAATGGAATATCCGATTTCAATAATTCAAAAAGTAATCATCAGGTATTAAGACAGTCTTGAATATTAAATAATTTATATTTGGATAAAAATTTATAAATGATATGGATAACACGGTGTGATTTTGATCGGCATTTCTATCAATTTGATAAATGTAAAAAAGTAGTTATAGTGACGTAACTACAATAGTGAGACATATGGTCTCGCGAAGTTTTTTGTAGATATTGATATATTCTATAATATTGTCGAACATTTTTTTTGTCCTATCATTAACACTTTTCACAGCGTATGCGATGACAGACATTTTATGGCTAATTTTTTTACACCTTCGTTTGGTTTCAATAGAAAATTCTAAAGATTTCTATGGTAATCTAGTACTTAATATAGCATACGAGTATGTTACTCAGTGATAATGTAGTTTTCTAATGAAAAAAGAATTATTAAAATCGGTACAGTACTTTTTGAGGTTATTAGTTACATACAAAAATACAAATCTTTCCTCTTTATAATATTAGTGTTGACTAATTCAATACCTGCCAATCCGCAGTGGAGCAGCGTGGTGGGTCTATGTGCTAAAAACCCTCCCTCATATGAGCGGGGAGGGCTGTGCCCAGCAGTGGGAGGCAAATGGGCTGCTACTTACTTACCATATACTCGTATGATTATTTTTCACTGACATTAAAAATGCCTATAAAAATTTTAAAATTTTGGTAGTTACTAGTACTATACGAATACTAACATACACCAAAGCTTTAATTTAGGAAATAAATAAAAGCTTAGCGATTCATTAACCTCATATAAATGGGAGTACGCTAGATAATTCAAGCAACTATCCCTTCTTTAACCCGTAAAGCGCCTCAAGGCACAAAAACAATTTACCGGTGTAAGCCCAGTTTAATAGCTGTGAGGCAGTGAAATCTCTCGTATATTTATAGACGACTTTTTCAATGTAAAAGTTCCATGCCCCTTGCAAGGCTAATTTTCAGTTACAAACCCACAGATGTTACCCCTGTCGAAATATGTTTCGTAACTGTAAATTTAGTTAAACAATGTTTTTTATAAAGTTAGGAATATATTTTTTCAGGTATGCGAATGATTGCTGAATACGTTCAAATTAGGCAATCAATAAAGACGGTTTTTTATTTTGTTAACAAACACTATTCCCAGCTGTATTCGAATGTGTAGATTTAATAATACTTTTCAATGGAGATATAAATGTATTGTTTATGTATTGACCGATTAATACGTGTAGAAATAAATTGGCTTTTATAGGTTATCTATATATATTACTCCCTATTCTATTAGCTAAGCGGGCTAATAAAATCAGAAACAAGTAAAATGAAAAAGATTAAAGTTAATTCCTACGTCATCTAGCTTGTATTTCTAAAATTAAAACGAAAAAACGTTTTTATCTTTTACGACAACTTCCAATCGACGGTATTTATAGTTAAGTACAATTTTTGCATAAAGGCTATTAATTAAATAATATTTGAATGAAAAAAACTGCATTAGTAACAAGTTTCATTTATTACAAGTTTAAGAAAATGTATTTATACTTGAGTGGATGTGTTGTTGCACATGAATACCTTTATTATATTTGTGGGATCGCTATTATATTACTATATTTTTATATTATGCAGGGATCTTCGTAATTATGATACTATAACGTTTACATGCGTCACTTCCAGTTTAATACTCCAGAAATGTTCTCAAGCTTAATTACTACTTACATTTTAATTTGTTATTTTAACGGCCACTGTGATTGGTAAAGTTATTATTATAGGGAGTCTTATTAAAATTGATAGTTGTTGGTAGGACATAAGACCGAGATGCATTGTATTTGTGACAAGAGAAGAGTGAAGTGTGATATAATTACGAAGAATTGCAAAACAGTATTACATATCTTAAAGTTGATTGAGCCTTTGACAATATATATACTTTTTCAACCTGCCAACTTCGGCGCGTAAGAAAATGTAAAAATAATTCAATTTAAAGTTTTTGATTCCATTAGAATATCCATTGCCAGAGCCCCCTGCCGATAGTCAGGTTCGTTGTCGCTTCATAAAATACAATAAAAACTCATTTTACATCCAATAACTAAAAAAACAATACAGCTAAGATATAAACGTATAAATTATGGAGTACATTTAGCGGCCTTATTGCTGAAATAGCGATCTCTTCCAGGCAACCAAAATGCTTACTAGATCTATTTACAACTGATATTAATAACACGAAAGCGCTTTCGTAGATTTAGAAAAGGCCTATGATCGAGTGGTGAGTAATGAGCTGTGGTCAACGTTATCTACGTATGGGGTGAGCGGTTGTCTGATCCAAGCATTGAAGTCTCTCTATGAGGGTTCTAGTGCCTGTGTCAGAATAAACGGAGCGTACACGGAGTGGTTTCCTGTCGAAAGAGGTGTTCGACAGGGATGTGTTGCGTCACCATGGCTGTTCAACCTATTCATGGATAAATGTTTGACAGATTTAAAAGAAAGTATGTATGGGTTAAGAATGAATGAATTACTCATCAAATGTTTACTCTACGCTGATGATCAAGTAATACTTGCGTCATCCGCTAACGAGCTTCAGGAGATGCTAAATATTATGAATGAAGCTTTGAAAGGGAAAGGAATGAAAGTGAATGTAAACAAAACGAAAGTTATGCTTTTTGAACGAGATGAATCTATGATGAATGGCAATATTTTGATAGATGGGGAACAAGTGGAAGAGGTGAAAGAATTTGTATACTTGGGATCTAAATTTACAAAAGATGGAACATGTGAAAGTGATATCGAAAGGAGAGTGAATGCAGGGAATATGGTAAATGGTGCTCTGCATGCTTTTATGAATAGCCAGATGGTGTCTCAAAGGGCTAGACTGGCAGTGCATGCTGGAGTGTTGGTGCCAACACTTATGTATGGTAGTGAAAGTTGGGTATGGCAGAAGAATCACAAAAGTAAAATAAATGCGGTAGAGATGAGAGCGTTGAGAAGCATGAGTGGATTAAAACTGAGTGACAGAGTAAGAAATAGTGTGATAAGAGAACGTTGTGGTATAAAAGAAGACGTAGTGACTAAAATTGAGAAAGGTATGCTTAGATGGTTTGGGCATGTAGAGAGAATGAATGAAAGGAGACTGACAAAAAGGATTTATGAGTCAAGAGTGAATGCGAAAGTTGGAAGGGGAAGACCAAGGCGAACGTTCCTGGACCAAATCCAGGACATTTTAAATAACGGCCAGGTCAAGAGTACTCTAAACCGACGAACTTGTATGAAAGGTTTAATGAGATTGAAAGAAGCGAAGGAGATATGCAAGGATCGTGGCAAGTGGAAGGATGTTGTCTCTGCCTACCCCTATGGGAATGAGGCGTGATGCTATGTATGTATGTATTAATAACACTAATGAATAAAATCATTTTTTTTGGACAAGAAATACTCCTTTAACGTCTTTTCAAATAAATTGTGGGACTGAACGTATTTTATATTGATAGGCATTGAGTTCCAAAGACGAGCAGCTTGAACTGAGAGCCATCTTGAAAAAAAGAGGTGGAGTGAAAAGGAATTTTTAAAACTAACTTTCTTGCGAACGGAGTTGTCGATTATGAACCTCGTCAAGGCAAAGCGTTCCCTCAGATATACACAAGTTTTAGGATCAAACAGCACACAGTAGATAAGAGAAAAGAGATGAGTGTTCCAGCGAAGGCAAATTGGGAGCCACTTGAGTTTTTTGCGGAAGTCGGAAATATAATCATATTTGCGAAGAAAATATGAATTTATACATAATTATTAACGTCTCTCAAGCTTATTGAATTTCTCTTCAGTGAGATCAAGAAAACAAGTGTGAGCATAATCAAGGAATGATAGCAAGAGAAAATATGCTGGAGCAACTTTAGTTGTAATAGCTTCATGTTTCACCTATATACATATTCAGCAGCTATGATCTCGACCGATGGGCGTCCACTGCTGGATATAGGTCTCCTCCAAGGATTTCTATAATACAGCAGCTGTTCTAGCACATTTTCGGCTCATCGCGTCTCACTTTAGCCAGCCAAAGACAAATAAAAATATTTTATAAACTATTAAAGATCTGAGCGAGAGATCTGAGTGGTTAGCATAGTAGTAAGCATGTTAGACTACAGACATAAGATCCTGGGTTTGACTCTCAGGTCAGGCCAATTAAAAACTAGATATTGAGTTTTCTAGTAATATTTTCTCAATATTGGCCCGAAGTTGGGTAGTTAACGGTGTAATCCACCCCGTGCCTAGGAGAGCACGTTAAGCCGTCGGTCCTGCCCCTGATCTCTCTCCGGTCGTATCGGATTCCTGTCACATCGGACTATGAAAGTAAAGGAATAGAGAGTTCACTTGTGTACTATGCCTGCCAATCTGCAGTGGTGTAGCAGCGTAGTGGGTCTATATATATTTATATACTAGCTGACCTAGCAAACGTTGTTTAATATACCATACCATATAAGTACTATAATCGCTATTCAAAATAGGGGTTGGTGATAGAAATGTGAAAATTTAGTTTTATGCGTTTTTGTATGATGTATCACAAAAAAATAAAAACAAAAAAATTTGTCGAAAAAATAAAAATCTAATCTTGGGGTGGATTACCCTTAACATTTAGAGGTTTGAAAAATAGATAGTAGCCGATTCTCACACATACTGAATATGCAAAAAAAAATTCATAAGAATCGGTCAAGCTGTTTCGTAAGAACATGGGAACGAACATTGTGACACGAGAATTTAATATATTAGATATGTTACACCTAGACTAATTACAATAGTGTATAACTTATATTTGATGATACAAAAGTACTATAAATATCTACTTGAGTAAACAATTTTCGAACTTGAATCTATGTCTAAATAGATTACTATATATAAATAGTTACTATAAATTTACGTGCTTAGTGCTTCTACAAAATCAATTTCCATGAGATTTGTTGATTATGTCAACAGCAGCGTTCAACGTTTAACGTTGGAAAGCACGAGTAAACGTACCCAACGCGCTTGATTTGACGCGTGAACTACATTCAGTGATTTAGCGTTACTATACACACATGATGTACTAAGCAGTAAATTTAGGAAATCGAGTTAATAGTTTGTCTAGTTAATTCCTGGCAGTTTAATCTTCATATAACATAAAGTTCATATTTAATTACATTTTCATCTTGATTTATAATAATGTTAGCAATGCCCCGCGGTATTGCCCACGTAGATACCGATACATGGCAATGGAAATAGCAAGTAGTACAATGTTTGAAGCAAACGTTTTATTACTTTACGGGAAAAAATAAAAAGTAAAGTAAGTAGCAGCCCTTTAACGTCCCACTGCTGGGCACTCCGAGGAGCGAGGGTTTTTAGAGCATAGACCCACCACGCTACTCCACTGCGGATTGGCAGGCATAGTACACAAGTGCACTTTCTATTCCTTCACTCTCATAGTCCGACGGGAATCCGACACGACCGGAGAGAGATCAGGCGCAGGACCGACGGCTTCACGTGCTCTCCGAGGCACGGGAGTGGATCACACCGCCAACTTCCCAGCTTCGGGCAAATATTGAGAAAATCTTAATAGAAAACTCAATATGGAGTTTTAAATTGGCCCGACCCGAGACTCGAACCCAGGACCTCATGTGTGTGGCCGAACATGCTAATCACTAGACCGATGAGGCAGTTAGAGGGACGGGAAAAAATAAATGTATTAAATTCACAAACGTAAAACAATTGAAAACCATTGTTAAACTTAAAAATGAGGAATTTGATCTGGTAGATAGTACCGTTTTCTTAGACATTACATTAAATAGTAAACTACAGTGGGGGTCCCATATAACAGGCCTGGTCTATCGAACAAGCTACGCGCTTAAAAAGAAATAGCCGTCTTACGGACGATTAAACTGCCAGACTGGTTCATTTCAGTTATTTTTAAAGCATTGTGTTATACGATATTTTACTTTGGGGCAATGCTGCTGATATAGATGCAATATTTATGCTACAGACAGAGGTTGTTTCTTGCGATTTATAATATAGGTCCAAGAGATTCACTAAGAAGCAAATTCACAGCATATGTTGGTGCATTAATTAACTCAGAGTATAATGTTCAATCACTTATATTCCCGATAACAATTTATACAAAAACAGTAACAATAATAGCTAGGAACGTGACAGTTTCAATAAGCGACCGCTTTGGCTGACCATCACCCGAGAACTAAGGAGAGACGTGCGCCGGAGACAGAGTCAATAGTGGCAGCTATTGACTCTGTCTCACGCCGATAGACAGATGGCGCCAGCGCTGCACAAACTATCGCACGCCGACATATATATATATAGATAGAGAAGTACAGATTGCTAAAATTAATTTTTTAATCATGCATATATATAATACATTACACACATACGCCGTAAAGTTACATTAAAAAAAAGTTAAAATTGTCAAAAGCACTAAGGAGGTTACATTAGAAAAGTTTTTTTTCATTAGAGTCCATGAATGAGATGCTCAACTTTTGCCTTCATCGCTGGCGTCCCGGATGAGTCCGACCGAGGATTCACGGAAGCGGGAGGTGGTGCGTTAACTAGTGCCTTGCTGGTGGAAGTTAGAAAAAAGTTGCTATGGTGGTGCTATTTTTTGAAAAAATTCTGATGTACGTAAATTTTTTTTTTACGAACCCTCACCCGATTAATTACATAACAAAAAAATTTTTGCACGTTTTTTGTTTCTATAAAGAAATTTTAAGAAGATTTTTTAGAATTTCTTTATTTAGAGTTCATTCATTCAATTATCTAAATATTCTAGTATAGCTTTGGTGAAATCTGTAATTGTAGAAGTATAGACTTTGACAATATAACTTTAATAATAATCAAAGTTATAATTTCATTTAGTTTAATTATTATTAAATTAATTAAATTTTGACCTCTGGGCAACCACTAGCATACATAAATTGTTTAAGTTGTCATTGAGAACGTATTTACGTTATAAAATCTGTATTGTATAACGTAAATACGTTCTTTTTTTGTACGTTACACACGACCTACAATCTGGATATGCTAATTCGTTTGAAGGTTAGGTAGTTTTGATATTTACAAATAGCACGTGACTTTTTATGTAGTAGCTCTTGATAGTAGTTTTGTAAAATTTTTTGNAAAGAAATTTTAAGAAGATTTTTTAGAATTTCTTTATTTAGAGTTCATTCATTCAATTATCTAAATATTCTAGCATAGCTTTGGTGAAATCTGTAATTGTAGAAGTATAGACTTTGACAATATAACTTTAATAATAATGAAAGTTATAATTTCATTTAGTTTAATTATTATTAAATTAATTAAATTTTGACCTCTGGGCAACCACTAGCATATATAAATTGTTTAGGTTGTCATTGAGCACGTATTTACGTTATAAAATATGTATTGTATAACGTAAATACGTTCTTTTTTTGTACGTTACACACGATCTACAATCTGGATATGCTAATTCGTTGGAAGGTTAGGTAGTTTTGATATTTACAAATAGCATGTGACTTTTTGTGTAGTAGCTCTTGATGGGAGTTTTGTAAAATTATTTGGTATTGAGATGAGTCGCTCACAATGTTTTACCTGCTACCGTCATATTTAAGTTGAAATGGTCACGTAATATAGAACATTTGAAGAGACTAGCGCCTAAGTGACAGGCTCGGCCTAGTTTAGTCGCTAGTACTCATACCTAGTAGTATACAAAATATGTCTAATATATGTAAGTTCATAGTTTTAAGTACCTGTTGTTTATCTGGTGTCAATAAATGCATTTTTATTTTTTTACTTATATTAATTTTCCAATCGCCATTTAAAAACTGGATATACTATCTTTCATAAAATATAAATTTCTAAACCTTTCCATTCAAAAACAAAATGTAATTATTAATTTCTAATATTGACAAAAAACTCGTGGCAATTTTATTGGAAATTAGTCATTTGAGATATCAATAAATTATTTGTATTAATTTTCGACACTTTAATATTTTAATGACAATTAAATTCATGAAATTCCTAACAGCTTCCCTTTTCCCTTCCTCTAAGTCTCGGAAATCTAAAGTTGTAGATTTATATAAATATATAAGACTTATAATTTATTTTCCCAAATAAGTTTTACTTCTCACTTGTGTATTTGGTACATACGCACTTTTAATTTTATTTTATAAAGCTAGGAATTGATTTTGGGTCCTTCTAAATCAGTAATTCACGCGATTTTGCTAGCAAGGTTATCCCTCGGCTGTCAAAAATAATTTATCAAGCTAGGGTACATTTGTACGTTACAAACGCAGTAGAGATTCTCCATGGGAGTCATTAGCGCAGATATGACTCTGGGCCATTTATTATGTGGACTAATGGCCTTATCTATCACTAGTGAGTGTACAAGCTTTACTAGAAGTACGTTTGCTTTATTTTGTCATTGTTTTTCATCTACGATGAATATTTTAGGTATTACGGGTGTTATAGGAACCTATTGTTATGCATATTCGCAAATCATGTGTTCGTAATATACCTGTCTTTCATTATTAGAACGGAAATATCTAAGGATCTATAACTATGCAGGTACCATCGCGGGAAATAACTAGAAAATTATATCGTTAGAGCGTTATAAAAATTTCAGATTATTATGTATTACATATTTTATTTCGTAACGTGAACAAAGTTCATATCTCGCAGTTGAAACAGCATTCGGTGGGATAAGAATCGTTTGTTTTATGTGATTTTTATCTTTAAAAAGAATCAGTACGATATGCAGTTTAACCTAAACGGTTTTTGCCGCGAGCAAAACTGTGATTCCTTACGAGATATTGAGAAATTACTTTATCTAAGTACTGACTTCGTTTTATATTTTCTGCGACAGACTTTATGTTAACATAAGAGAGAACTTTATGACAGAACTCGTAATATATTTACGCTGTGTCGCAAGGTTATTAGCTTGGCTCAAGTTGCGTGTCATTTATTTTAATAATAGTACCTCAAAATTAATCCAAATATATTAAAAATAATTAAGATTATTTCTTACGAAATCCGCTAATTTTGTGTTTTTTTTTATCATCAAACGGACAGCCAGATGTTTTTAAATATGTAATTTAGGAAAATTTCGTATTCAAGATCACGTGTTTCCTTTTGATGACCTCGCGTAATAGTGCTTCCATGTTAATCAATAATATAATTTCTGCTTGTGACTCTTTTTTTAACAAGCTCTCATTTTTCACAACTTCTAATTGTATGCCAACAAAATAGCCCTCAAAAACTTGATAATGTTGAAATATATATCCCAATATAATTCTGCGATTCTGACACATAACCAAAGCCAATTAAGTAAACTGACATTTACAAATGAACGGTAAGCCTTAGTAAATGGTGATAAATGTGTCCATAGTTTGTGATAACGTTCATCACGTTGATATTGCTTTAATTTGGTGTGACTTATTATTGTTCCACTTCTGAAATACCCTTTAAAAACGCTTTGCTAGGGTAAAAAAAGTGTGAAGATAATTATGACGATGGGTAAAAAAGTTCAAAGTTGTAGAACATCTTTGGACCATTTTGTGTATTAAAATAAAAAATATAATCTCTCATCTTCTATTCTAGTCTAGTCTACAGCCAGATGCTATTTATTCTATAACAGCCCATTTTTCTGAAATGTTTGTTGGGTAGCATTTTCTTTAATTTATCCATTCTTAGCTGACCTCCACTCAGCAAAAGGAATATTCATATATATATATATATATGACTAGCAGAACCCGCGTCTTCGTTGATGCGGAATGATTTTTTGGGTAGCATTTTCATTAATTTAGGCATTTCCATTAATAAGAAACATACCCGCTCTGTCGTTTGAGGGTGGAATTTCCTAAAATTACTTTTGATAGTTCCCATTACGTTAAAAAAAATTCTGACCAAGATTTGCATACCATAAAAGGTATAGTAAATATGAATTGAATTTATTTTTAAGGTGAAAATTGGAATTTTTTTATTTAACACCCCTGCAACCCCCCTTGCGGGTGGAATTTCGTTAAATCCGTTCTTAGCTGACCTTTACTCGGCAAAAGGAACATTCCCATCAAATTTCAAGCCTCCACGGCTTATGGTTCCAGTGATATAGTGATGAGTCAATAGATACCTGGATATTTATTTTATATACGTAAAGTTAAACGGAATTGCGACTCTTGAAATAACATTACGTGATATCCACATTTAAAATAGTTAAGATAAATACTTTTTGAATTGGACATAAGATTATATAAAAAAGAGATTGAAAAACTCAAGAGCAAGAAGCTGTCTTGAATTTATTTTCTTGGCTTTTCGAAAATAGAATGTTATTTATTCCGTTGTACGATATTTTCAGAATATGTAGTTGGCAATGTTATGACAGGAATAACATAAAGAATTGCAATACAAATGAGAAATTTTAATTACGAAAATACAGAGCTAATTTACCAGGCTTCTACAGGTATTGAACATAAAGTATGTTCTGTAATAAAAATAGACAGTTCCTTTAAAAATCTCTCCGCGTACGTCAAACAATTTTATTCTCGGCTTGTAGTGAACAGCGAAATTCATATAGAAAAGGATTTTCGCAGCGTGTAGGGAATTTCCGTCATGTACTGAGGTTTCAGGAAAAAATTCGTTTCGGATTTTCGTTGTTTACACCGGGTTTGCCATTTTTAACAGGAAGATGGGTTTGATCACGCAAACTTTTCTTTTGAATTCTTTCTGTCAGACATAAATTTAGTTGCTTTCATCTTCCTGATATAGTATAAATATAGTAGATTTAGTCCGCGCAGTGCGTTATATTACATTAATTTCCCCATCATATTAAGTATTTATCGGGGACGAAAATAATTGAACAAATCACAGTTCACTATAACAATAATTAATTTAGCATTTTCTATTTTCCTAATTTTCTGCACCACCTTTTTTGCTACAAATCGCTAAATGGTCACATATATTTAAGCACAAAGTTTAGCAACTGTAGTCCAGCCTAAAGCAATAGGTTATTCAACGTCAAATAAAATAGTTAGATTATATTAACGTAATACTCTTTTTATGATTACCTCGTTGATGTAGTGGTTAGCATGTTAGAGTTCCCGGGTCGTACTAATTCAAAATCGATGTTGAGTGTTATACTAAGATTTGCTCAATATTTGCCCGAAGTTGGGAAATTAGCGGTGTGCTCTACCCCCTTGCCTCGGAGAGCATGTTAAGCCGTCGGTCCTGCACCTGATCACTCTCACCGATCGTCTCGGATTCCCGTCACATTGGGCTATAAGAGTGAAGGAATAAAGAGTGCACTTGTGTACTATGCCTGCCAATCCGCAGTGGAGCAGCGTGGAGAGTTCTAAAAACCCTCCCTCGTATGTATGAGGAGGCCTGTGCCCAGCAGTGGATCCAGCAGGACGTGAATGGGCTACTACTTACTCTTTTAGAAATAAAACGGCAAACGAGGGTACGGCTCAGATGAAGTTAAGTAAACTCTGACGCTTATAGACGCTTGCAGGACCAGTGGAAATATCATAATGTGGTTCCGGTTTCTTCTTCTTCTAATAATTGGGTTTTAGGTATGACAGAGCACATACAATTTTGCCAGTGTCATGTTAATTGGAGAAGGCACGCAGGAGGTTGTACGATTTCCGTGATTGCAAACCAAAATTTTGATAATCTACAAATAGTTGACACCTTACAGTCATTTACCACCACCCCTAAAAAAATTAAGGGTTTTACAAAACATTCACAACTTAATACTTTACAATAATAATTACATATAATAACTTTATAATAGGGACTATATAAAGGGGTGTGATATCACTTGATTACCGGATTATTTGCTACTTTACTCTGGTTAACTCTGCCAGCATTAATATAAATCACATTATAAAATACATTAAGAGTTGGTACGGGTGAAATGTGTACTATGTTAAATAATTCAAGCCACAAAGACTTTTAATTCACAGTAAAGTTGTGCACGTATCTTTTACATTCCATTTTCAGCACGTCGTTTCCGAGATTGCTTTTGCCGGCAAATTTTTTCCTTTAAAAATATTACACACCTCATTATAGCGAGAAATCTTGATAATTTTACAGAAGCAGCTTCTGGTATAAGTATACAGTTGATTTCTTTAGTTATACGCTGTATACATTTTTTTGTAATAAATTATTAACCGTTACACTTGTTTTGGCGCGTTAGGAAAAATTGATGAGAGTAAATTTTTACGATGCGCGCACACACCGTCACAAAAAACCGACACCCTGAAGTTAGCTATAGTCAACATTTTTTAAAAGGTATTTATCTTGTTAAGCCAAGTATAGCTTTTAACGCGTGTAAATAAGTACACACATGTTTTTTTTATTGCTAACATATCAGCGCTTGACTGTAATCTCACTTCATCGTGAGTGGTGAAACAGTCGAAGATTGGAGCGCGCTAACCTGGTAAGAAGTTATTTACCTCTTAATGGTTTCTACAGGGCATTTTAGCGGGTTGCATATTTATTGTCTGACGGCAAATCTTTGGTGGTAGGATGAAAATTAGCCACAGTTCCGACTCAGACAAATTAGAAAATGCAACTCCTTAACTTCACCCTACCGGAAAAGGACCACAGGAGAAAAGCTAGTACTCTCGCCATTGAGCCAGCGACATCGTCAGAGGCTTCTTTTTCCTTTATGTTTACTAAGAGCATACACAGTTGAAATCCATTGTATTAAAATAAAATTTGATCATTAAGCTTAATACCGTTCATTTAAATCGTTAAGGATTCTGTTCGGTTCGGAATTTGATCCTAACGATGAAATTTTAACCAAAAACTTAACAGTTACTCATTAAACAACAACTTTTACAACTATAAAGTAAAAAGTAAGTAAGTAAATTGAGCTTTAATCATTTGAAATTATTTCAGTACACTTATTATTTTTGACGTAAATATTGTTTTGTTTCGTTAATATTAAAAAAAAATTACGTCGAGTTTATTTTATAATGTTGTCCTTTCCTACTTAAGTCGTCTTTTGAGAAGAAAATGATCGTTCCACGTAGGAAAGATTCTTTGGCATAAAGCGCCTTATGTCAGAAAATTGTTTTTATGCCTTGAGGCGGTTTGTACAGGACTTGAAGAATATTGAGCGTTACTGTTTCAAGTCACAGGTCTTCAAACACTTTTAAAATGAAGGTAAAAATGAGTAGTAGGTTTCTCGGCTGTTTTTGAATCAGACATGACTGTGAAACTGTTTCACTTGTAAGATGGCTGTGAGGAACAGAGTATTTTGTATTTTTTTCCTTTTCCCAATATTTAGTATATATTTATATATATGTATATATAATAAATATTACTACATATATATATATGTATATGTATACTAGAAGTATTGAATACCTGCATACGCATTATATCATCGTAAATTGTTCCACGATTAATATATCTATAAGCTATACATTAAATATAATAATATTTATATAATATATTTCCGCTTGGTAATTTACTAATTATCTGAAAAATAAAACTGGTTCCAAATCAAATATATTGTATTTATAACCAACAAGCACACAGAAAAATGTCACTGCCATGTACCTCATATAATGCAAAAAATCTGATGCATACATTTTTTACATATTCATCTCGATAACAAATAATTACATCCAATAATATCAGCAGCGTGCTGAATTTTTTACACGTCAATATATAATTATTTTGCCTGGTCACTAATGCTGCACCACTGTGGGTGTTGGGGAGGGATTCAGGATCAGGCAAATTCCTCCGAGTTCAGTGGACTGTACGGGATTCCTAGGGTTTCGATCTTCAGTTTTTGATTCTTCGGATCAACAGTTGTTTGAGGCTTGAGTCTTTAGGGTTCAGAGATTCGGTCATCAGTGTTCCGGCTTGGGCCGTGAATGTTCAGTGGTTCGGTTTTACGGGTTCAATGCTTTGGTCGTCGGTATGCAGTGGTTCGGTTTTTCTAGATCACAATTCGCGTTTAGCATGGGATTTACCCCGTTCGGGAATCTGAGACGAATGTGTCCTATCGAACCATAGGATTGCCCTTTTATTCAAATCTCCCACCTGGCAACCACATGAGGCCGGATGAGAGGGAGAGAGTGCAATCGCGGATGCTCAGGTAGATGCTGGAGGGGTATCGTCGGCGGTTGACCAATCAGAATTAGTCGCCGCCGCCTGGCTCGATACTCCCGTCCACATTAGCGGGTTTGTAGGCTTACTTAGAACATATTTCTCTACATAAGTTTTACGTAGCTATCTCTGCCCAGTATTTAAATCCGTGACGTGAACAAGAATTCAAGTGTCCATTCCTTGGGCAATCACAGATATTAGGATGTAGAAGTTGGTGAAACCTAAGTTGTAAGATAACTATATGTTCATAGGTAAATAGATGAAGCTAATATAAGATTGTGCTGAAAATATGAAAATAAACGGTTATATAAATATATTGAAGATTCTTATAACTTCAAGTTATCGTATCAAATAGGTATCTTTTTAAGCGGTGGAACATTTTTGGCAAACTGACGATGCATGTTAATGATTTGGCTGCATGCCTTGGATAGTGAGCTTACCGAGACGATGGTCCTGTTTTTTTCATAGCCCTAGTACTATTATATTTCATGATTATACTAGAAAATTTTCTTTTATTATATGAGAAAATGCTATAACAGTATTGTAAAAATGAAAGATCTATTTAACAATAATTTGTTTTTCCATATGTCCACTATAAATATAACGCGAACATTATTTTAGATCACCAAATTCATTCTCTTACTTTCCAATCTAATTATGAAATATAAAGAAGGCGAGAACAGTTAGTATTAATATAAAATTTATGCCTTTTCTATAAAAGACAACTATTTTGATCTAAATAATCGCTTTACCAAAAATGATTCTAAAAAAACTTATTCATCGCGGGACGCCTGACAAGTGTGAAAAATCGATTTCTTTTTAAGCAAGAAACGGGTTTTGAATATCGTAATAAACCAAACACTGTACACTGCAAGTAGTTGCGGCGAGAAAGATGGCGAATCGTCGAACCAGGTGTAAAGAGAAGTGACGTGGCGACATTTCGCTTTGGAATGTGTCGGTCTCATGCACCGCTATAGACGTTTCACATCAATACTATACAGTGGTAAGTAAATAGCAGCCCATTAAAGTCCCACTGCTGGGCACAGGCCTCCTCACTCCGAGTAGCGAGGGTTTTTAGAGCATAGACCCACCACGCTTCTCCACTGCGGATTGACATGCATAATACACAAATGCACTCTATCCCTTCACTCTCATAGTCCGATATGACGGGAATCCGACACGACTGGAAAGAGATCAGGCGGCCTAACGTGCTCTCCGAGGCACGGGGGTGGAGCACACCGCCAACTTCCCAACTTCGGGCAAATATTGAGAAAATCTTAATAGAAAACTCTTTGAAAATTTTGAATTGGTCCGACCCGGGACTCGAACCCAGGCCCTCATGTCTGTAGTCAAACATGCTAACCACTAGACTAATGAGGCTGTTACTTGCTATGCATGTTTAATAAATTGACTCCAAGAGTTTAAATACAAATTAATTTTTTTGCCAGTTATTTCTTGTTATGTAGACAAAGAATTTAAAGCAATAAAAGAAAATTTTATTACGTCATTAAGTAAGTTACGTGTCTGTTTGCTCGACATTTTTGTTTCAGAAATTGTAGAGAGAAAACAGAATCATTCATTTATCAATATTACACTCCGTTCAATAGTAAATATTTATACGAATGTCTGTTTTTTATCTCGATATGTTGAATGTTAAATATGTTTTTAGTGAGTTATCACTTACGTATTTTTTTTTAATCAAATTTAAAATATTCATTATTCAAGTAGGCTCAAAAATCATTTTTGAATAGATAGGAGTCTGTCCGTTAGTGACAAATCTACCACCGGTTCGAAAAGTTGAATCCGCTTAGAAAAAAAACTCAAGGGTTACTCTTTTAAAATTAGTTGTGCATGTTATAATGAGTAATATTGTGCTTCTTTGTGCAACAGGAATCAAGTCCAAACATTTTTATCGCGCAGATAATCTTCAGCATTATAATACGCCTTTTGTAAAAGTATGTTTTTGACATATTTCTTAAAACTATGCGGAAGCAAATCTAAAACTGATTGTGGTATCTTATTAAAAATGCGTATGGTCAATCTGACAAATGATATCTGAAACTTTTTAAATCTAAAATATGGGATTACTAGTGTAATTTTTATTTCTTATTAAAATTGTGCATTACACTCTTTGCTGTTCAATTGGACAGAATACCTACGGCAGAATATGGAAGGTTTGTACATAATTTTCATTTTTTTCGTCTCTGTTTCTCTTATTCAAAATTGCCAAAAATTGTACAGTGGCATCTATTAAACGTTCGCGTAATAGTGAGAAAGATGCTTCGTATATCTTGGACAGCACATCGGACTTACGCATCAATCCTTAAGTAACTCATAATTACATCTAAGCTTTCCACCATCTGTCTCAAGAAAATAGTTGAGTAGTTTGGTTACATTATCAGAAATCAAGCTAATAAATTAGAAAAGCGTGTAATCACCGGCAAAGTCAATGGCAAAAGAGGCAGAGGTCGCAGCGTGGGATGAGTTGTTACACTCAGATTCATACCCATTATAAAAACTTCTAAATACGATGCCCTACAAATCTTTGAGAACAGGTCCAGATGGCATACCTTAATAAAAGATTATGTCGGGAGGTGCTGACAATAACCCTCAGATATAAAGAAACTGCTCAAGGAAGAGAAGTAATGAGTTCAAGAAGTACATGCTAGAACACGAAAGAATTGGCTTTAATATTTAAATAACTGATCCAATACGTATATCAAAATTTAAGCCAATATTATAAAACTTTTCAAACATAACATACTTGTGTGCACACAAATGTTGGAATGTGTTTTTGTTTAAACTAATTTTGCAATGAAAATGATAGAACTTTCTATGTTAGTTCGCATGAGACCCTCAGTTTGTTTAATCATTCTATTAATTTGTAGCTCTATCAAGTAATTGCGGTATGCAGTTTGAAAATTGAATTAGTTTTTGTGTGAAAACTGGTGAAATAATTCTACTAAGTTAGAACTAACAATTAATATAAAACTCAAAAGTTTAAGGCATCTAAATGAACTTCTTAAATCGATTACATACAAAAAAATCCTTTAAACTTTTCATGTAACTTTTGACAGCTCCGTTCATAGAACGTTTGCGTAAAACCGAATTATTTAATGAATCAATGCTTGAATGACATTCAATATAACGTTAAAAAATATATATTTTAAATTGAGTTTTACGACAACGATTTTAATAACAATTAAAAATTTAAATCAGACATAAAAAGAATGTGTGAGCTAATAGTATACATTGAATTATAACGGTGTAACGGAAATATAACGAGTATTACTAGTGGTTACGACGGCATTACTATATGTTATAATATTATATATATTAATTTATTAATATATTTATTGTTATACATGAATGTAGATATTAGTATGTAGGGTTATTTTATTGCCTACCTCCTATATTACTTTTAGCTTTTTTAATCCAAGGTTGTCTGGAAGAAATCGCTATTTAGCGATAAGACCGCCTGTTGTACTTTTAGTTCTCTCATATTTAAGTTTATTTCATTTTATATTATTATTGTAGACGTGTAATAAAGTGTATAAATAAATAAATTACTCACGTAGTTGATGATCACGTAGATGATCTCATGAGATAGGAAAATTTGTTATGTATCGGATCGAAATGTTAGTCTAAACTAATGTAAAATCTATCTGAGAAAAAATTACAACAAAATCGGGCCAGCCGTTTAGGGGAGAGTAGTGGTAATTTAGAGGTTGGTAATTTAGTACTAACCATACTGTAAGTGGTTAATCAGAGATACAATCATAACCAGTATCAAATAAACAATGTTTAACTTCTTAAAAGCTTGTCTCATAACGAATGCTTATTTTGTTTGGTGATATATTTCTATTGGTCACCTGCTTCTTATTGATTCAGATCTAAGCAAAATAGAGCGACTTTCGGAAATTAATGAACCATAATAGAACCTAAATTGCCTAATTGGTCCTGGGTTCGAGTTGCCGGTCAGCCAATTCAATTGGACTATGGGAGTAAAGGAATAGAGAGTGCACTTGTGTACTTTGCCTGCAAATCCGCAGTGGAGCTGCGTGGTAAAAATCCTCTCTCATATGAGTGAGAAGGCCTGTGCTCTGCAGTGGGACGTTAATGAGCTGCTACTTACTTTACCTTTTAATAGAATCTATTTCTAAGTCTATTTACAAATAAAAATTTACAACTGAGATCATCTTATTTCCTGTTAAAAGAAATATATTCTGAATCTGACTGGCGACTATTGAATAAAAGACACAATTGTTATCTAGTTTCTCGCCTCATTAATGAACTACCCTACACTTGGGTAGAAGAAGTCTAACAAAAACTTTAAAATATATGTAAAAAAATTTTACTTGCGCAATTTACATTTAAATGTATAACAATACTCATATTCGATTGAATGTAATTGATTATGAGTATTTAGTAGTAATAGAATTTATACACAATATATTTATAATTATAATTAGATGTAAGCTAACACTAAGGGCAAACCTCTATGGTTTTTTATAATGTTAAGCAACGATAGTTTTAGAAATTTGTATATAATAATAAATAAAATAAAATAAATAATTAATAAATAAATAAATAGTTGAGAGAAATTATATTAAAACATTTCACACAACTTTTTGTGAACGCAAATCAAACCATCAATTTTCAAGCCAATTAGACTTGTCACTTGCTCATTGTTTCCATACACTGGAAAATAGGATAAAACAAATTAATATACGATTCTTGTGACATTTATTGTGCGCCATTCTAGTGTGCAATATGAGTGACAAATTCAGTCAATCGCTGTAGTATTTTACGGGTTATTGATAAAGTTTAATTATAGTTTGTGTTTCCGTACTAAATAAACAACTATGCAGAATTTTTTAAACGTAACCGTATCTTTATCTACAGTTAATAGTTTTCTTAAATATGACACTTAATTAAATGCATCCCCATGAGATTCTTCCAATAGTTCATCACTCTTATTGTTAATTCTTTTATTATTGATATATTTTACATATTCTTTTCATATTATTACACCAAAAAGTTTATTGCGCTTTCGTAGATTTAGAAAAGGCCTATGATCGAGTGGTGTGGAATGAGCTGTGGTCAACGTTATCTACGTACGGGGAGAGCTGTAGTCGGATTCAGGCATTGAAGTCTCTCTATGAGGGTTCTAGTGCTTGTGTCAGAATAAACGGAGCGTACACGGAGTGGTTTTCTGTCGAAAGAGGTGTTCGACAGGGATGTGTTTTATCACCATGGCTGTTCAACCTATTCATGGATAAATGTTTGACAGATTTAAAAGAGAGTATGTATGGGTTACGAATGAATGAATTACTCATCAAATGTTTAGTCTACGCTGACGATCAAGTAATACTTGCGTCATCCGCTAATGAGCTACAGGAGATATTATGAATGAATATTTGAAAGGGAAAGGAATGAAAGTGAATGTAAACAAAACGAAGGTTAGGTTATTTTGATAGATGGGTAACAAGTGGAAGAGGTGAAAGATTTTGTATACTTGGGATCTAAATTTACAAAAGATGGAACATGTGAAAGTGATATTGAAAGGAGAGTGAATGCAGGGAATATGGTAAATGGTGCTCTGCACGCCTTTATGAATAGCCAGATGGTGTCTCAAAGGGCTAGACTGGCAGTGCATGCTGGAGTGTTGGTGCCAACACTTATGTATGGTAGTGAAAGTTGGGTATGGCAGAAGAATCACAAAAGTAAAATAAATGCGGTAGAGATGAGAGCGTTGAGAAGCATGAGTGGATTAAAACTGAGTGACAGAGTGAGAAATAGTGTGATAAGAGAACGTTGTGGTATAAAAGAAGACGTAGTGACTAAAATTGAAAAAGGTATGCTTAGATGGTTTGGGCATGTAGAGAGAATGAATGAAAGGAGACTGACAAAAAGGATTTATGAGTCAAGAGTGAATGCGAAAGTTGGAAGGGGAAGACCGAGGCGAACGTTCCTGGACCAAATCCAGGACATTTTAAATAACGGCCAGGTCAAGAGTACTCTAAACCGACGAACTTGTATGAAAGGTTTAATGAGATTGAAAGAAGCGAAGGAGATATGCAAGGATCGTGGCAAGTGGAAGGATGTTGTCTCTGCCTACCCCTATGGGAATGAGGCGTGATGCTATGTATGTATGTATGATCGATATTTGACGCCAGACTTAATCGGATTACTCAAAGTCTGTTTACGTAAAAACTAATTACTTATCGAAATAGGATGTCATTACTGAAATTTATCAGAAAGTCTTACTTTGGATTGTTCTCAGGGTTATAATGTAGTATATAAATGACTGCTATGGTAGAATATGATATGACAAAAATACAATATATTTCATTTATGTTTTTCTACTAAAAAGGAAAAATTTGCTTGATATATTGTAAAAATATCTCCCTGATATTTTATTGACGTATCCGTCAAACTCGTTATATATAAAATATAATTGGGTACTCTAAAGTCTAAGACGAAAGTATATATTTGGCCATTCGAGTTTATGCACTTGTTGTAAAATAAAAAAATTGTTTATTTCCATAACAATTTGTTATTTAACAGATACTAGGTTGAGATCTTCTATTAGGAATTAAGTTATAAAATAAACAATTTCCTCGCTTATCTATGTGCTTGTGTGTGTGTGTGTGTGTATGTGTGTTTGCATGAGTATGAGAGTGAGAGAGTGCGTGTTATACAACATGGGTATAACTTATTCAAAACTGTCAGTAGTAAGGATAACTTTCTGGAATGTAATAACAGGTGTATTCTAGTAAATGGTACCTACATACATATATAAAACACCTATGTTCACGTATTATTATTACCTGTGTCAGATATGGTCTTTGAAACCATTTTTGACTCGTATGCTCACTTATTCATTGCGAAACCCTCAAAACTATTTGCAGTTCACTTAACATTTTCCAATATGACTGTACTTTGGCGAAGTCTCTAAATGTGGTTTTTCTCACTATCCCATGTCAATTACACAAACAATTATTAAATTTTTTCTCTAAGCCCATCTGTAATATGATTTGTGTCGTTCCACACAAAGAACACATCAGGTTTGTATACTATGTTACATCAAATAAATCAAAATCATAAGTAATACACTAGTTATGTAATCCCCTTTCGTTTTTAATGAAACTGAATTTATAATCAACAAGCCACCAGCTTGAGTACACCTTTACATACATAGAGTAGGCTTGAGGTAGTGAGGCTTGAATCGAGTGAAATATAATTAAAAATATTTTCGTATGTTTCACTCATTGTGTCTGTTTTAATAATTAACATACTTTATATTCAGATTGAATCTTATGAAGGTTTCAAATTTAATATCGTGTTTAAAGCTTTCTTTTTAACCATTATCTCGATTTTGAGTTTGTCAGATATAGTAGTTGTAATATGTGAAAACATTGAATTTTGAAGAAAGTTTCTTTATATATATTTGTGTATTGATATAAAATTTATAAGAAAGTAACGGTTTCAATACTTTCTGATCTACTAGACTTTCATAATGTGTGTTAATACTGAGTTAAAATGTTATTATTTATATTAATATATTAACAAAATACAACTCACTGAAAAATAAAGAGTTCTCCAAAACTTAATTCCCTAATTTACCAATATGACAACATTCACGATGTAGACGCTAATTAAGAATGTCTTTACCCACATTTAATTTATAAAAGGGCATGATGATTGCTATACCCTTGCACAATTATTAAAACTAGATTAATAAGGCTACAATTATTTTACTGAATACCCGTTATATAGTTCAAAATTTCAATCGTTTATAAAATACTTGTTATTCTTCTCAAGTTCAAATACTTACTTTTCAAATTAGATTAATTATTTACTTTTTTGTGTGAAAAAATATCAGTGACATGTATTAAATGGTCACGTAAAATGTTTTAAGGGTTCTTTCTATTAATTTAAGTAGGTAAATGCTATTTGGCGTAAGTGTTAACTTTAATTTTTTCTTATGCTGAGAGGTTAGCGCTTCAATGTAATCTCAACTGATTGTAGGTGGTTATATTATCTAAAATGGAAATGCGCTAACTTGGTAAGAGGTCGTTCACGTTGTGGTTTTTACACATCTTTGCTGGTGGTCTGCTGGTACTAGCCATGGCCGAAGCCTCCTACCAGTCCAAATACAGACAAACTACAAAATGCAATTTCCTCTATTCATCAAGTCGGTAATCGAAACGAGGACCACTGCAATCGAAGAGAATACTAGCACCATTGCTCAAGAGAGGCCGTAGACTATTTTTTATATTACTCTTAAGTAAGTAAAGTAAGTAGCAGCCCATTAACGTCCCACTGCTGGGCACAGGCCTCCTCGCTCCGAGGAGCGAGGGTTTTTAGAGCAGACCCACCACGCTGCTCGACTGCGAATTGGCAGGCATAGTACACAAGTGCACTCTCTATTCCTTCACTCTCATAGTCCGATGTGACGAGAATCCGACACGACCGGAGAGAGATCGGGCGCATGACCGACGGCTTAACGTGTTCTCCGAGGCACGGGGATGGATCGCACCGCCAACTTCCCATCTTCGGGCAAATATTGAGAAAATCTTAATAGAAAACTCGAACTCGAACATGCTAACCACTAGACCAATGAGGCAGTATATTACTTTTATTATAGTATACGAGTAGCGCTCGATCGGAACAGTCAACTGTTGAAACTGTCGCGTTCCTAGCTATTAGTGTTAATGAGTTTGTGTAAATTGATATCGGGAACATTGAGTGATTGAACATTATAAACTGAGTTAATTAATACAGTGTTTGATTGCACCAACAATACCCATGAACGCCCACAGAATAAGAAATTAAATAATGGATCTAATTAATAACGATGTCGGCGGAGAACCCTACGCCCCCGTGTTTTATGTTTCTCCGTTCTCTCCTATTCTCCGACATATATATATATATATATATAAGAGAGAGAGATATATATATATATATATATAAAAGATATCCAGGTATTTATTGACTTATCACGATATCCCTGGGACCAAAAGGCTTTTTTTTTATTTTATAAAAATTTCAAGTTGCCCTCCAACACGGGTCGGAGACTTTGTACATCTAAATATCGCATAATTACATCGTCATATTCTAGTTTTAACAATTTCTATCGTATCAGGACAGGCATAGACATTTTCAAAAACAATGGACCATAAGGCTTGGAGACTTAAAATTTGGTAGTAATATTCCTTTTGTCGAGTAGAGGTCACCTAAGAACGGATTTTACGAAAATACAAGGGGGTATGCAGGGTGTTAATAAAAAAATTAAAATTTTCACATTTACAAACCATACACCTATATCTAGATAATCTAGCCTGCAAAAGGACTGTAAGCTCTAAGCGATAATACA
This sequence comes from Elymnias hypermnestra, assembly GCA_015832385.1. NCBI lineage: Eukaryota > Metazoa > Arthropoda > Insecta > Lepidoptera > Nymphalidae > Elymnias > Elymnias hypermnestra. The sequence goes on along the minus strand of JACTOM010000003.1, from coordinate 1,672,879 downwards.
CAGCAAATACCTTATTGAATAATTTATACGTATGTTTCTTATTTGTAAAAAAAATTGCCTAAATTAATGAAAATGCTACCCAAAAAACATTCCACGCGGACGAAGTCGCGGGAGCTAGTGCAATATACTATATAATATACAACTGATATGAGCCAAATTGACAACAAAGTGTTGCCAATCGTGTGGGTCGATTCCTGATAGGAGTATTATTGCTTTGGCAAAAAGCCATTGATAAGTTCAATTATAAATATAGCTAGAGATATTGTAATAAAGCTTTGATAGTCCAGTGATGTACTTCCAACGTTTCGGCTAATATACGAAACGGCACTAACGAAATTTTTTAAGTTTTTTGTGATCATAAACCATGTGAACATTGTGGAAATAGCGACTATAACAACACACTACTATAAGTATTATGTTATTCAAAATTGATTTAAAATATACTTTAACACCATAAACATAACTAGGCTGCCTCATTGGTCTAGTGGTTAGCATGTTGGACTACAGACGTGAGGTCCTGGGTCGGGCCAATTCGAAATCGATATTGAGTTTTCTTTTAAGATTTTCACAATATTTGCTCGAAGTTGAGAAAAATTTGACGGTGTCATCCACCCTCGTACCTCGGAGAGCATGTTAAGCTGTCGACGCTGCGCCTGATCTCTCTCCGGTCATGTCGGATTGTCGTCACATCGGACTATGAAAGTGAAGGAATAGAGAGTACACTTGTGTGCTACGCCTGCCAATCCACAGAGGAGCAGCGTGGTGGGTCTATGCTATAAAAACGCTCTCTCATATGAGTGAGGAGACCTGTACCCAGCAGTGGGACGATAATGGGCTGCTACTTACTTAGTTTTACCATAAACATTAAAACATTATCACAGTGGCGATAAGAAATTGGCAAACATTGACATGAAATCTTGTTAATTTTGATTTTCTTGTCGATTTTCGTAAGTTACATAAATCGCAGAAATAAGTGTACAGACGTATAATACATAAAACCAAACTTTAAGCGAAAACTTTTTTACATATATTAAGTTAATTTAAGGAGGATTTAGATTTGTTGATTATTGGCATTGTACTTATTATTTTTAATTGTGGTTTATTTAAATACGTTTCACCAAAATAGATGTCCTGCAAAAACATTTAAGAATGTTTTTTTGTATCGACATTAGAAATCTAATTTTTCAAATAATCAATACGCTAGATTATAAATATCTACACTATTTATTTGTAAATTTTATAATATATAACAACGTATTAGGGAATGGAACAACGAATATAACAACGAATTAGGGAATATTTATTAAAAGTTACGAAAACACTTCTTCATAGTGAAGTAATGATATTAGTACGAATTATATTTTAGACGTTTTAAAGTTTTTGTAATTTTGATCTTTATCAACCGAGGTTATGGTTTTTTAAAATCATATCGCTATTAAAATATAATGCTTAAAACATGCAATTAGTATAAAAGGCATTAGTGATATAAGATTGTAATAAATATTTTTTTATCTTTGAAACACTGTTACGCAAAATTATGATTTTATGCTTGATACTTATAAGTAGATATTATGTTATAGAAAACAGACTTTTAAATCGATAAAAAACTTAGTTAATTAAAGTACAATAAGACTAACATTGTTCAAATAAAAAAATCTAATTTAAAATTGAATTTTTAACCACTGCCACTTTGCTAAAACCGGTTGGATTCTGTGATAATTATTATGAAGACTAAAAGTTTTTATTATTGTAACACAAATTGTGTCTGGAGTCACTAAACTTTGCATTTATTTCGATTTTGGCCATCTAAAAAGAGCGTATTGTCGAGTTCTAAAGGAACCTTTGCTATAAAAATTACGTTTGACAAACTTTTCAGAAATTCCGAGAAAATGAGGGTTTCTTTTATAGGCCTATATTGGAAAAGAAGAGCTTAGATAAAAGAAAATTACCCTATAATTTATTCATTGTGATGGCGTTGGATTATTTTGTAATTCTAATGTATTTAAAACTGGAAAACTTATATTTTCATGTTAAATGACCAAACATGGTTTATATTTACGCTGCTTAAATAAAGAAAATTTCAACATAACTTCTGTAACAGTTTCCTTTTATACGTGTAGGTTTGTTACGGTGACAAAATCCTTCCTTGAAATTTAATATCACTTTTTATTTAATAGTAACAACTATACCTATACAAACAACTATACCTATTTTTGATTTACTTGTAAGAATAGATAGTTTTTATTATTGATGACATTATGGAAGAAAATGTGTTGCTATTTTAAATCAAATGCAAGGTATCACAATTTGTATTAGAGCTTTAAATTTCGTTTTTTGAATAATAAGAAGGTAAATAAGTAGCAGCCCATTAACGTCCCACGGCTGGGCACAAGCCTCCTCAATAGCATGAGAGAGGGTTTTTTTTTAAAGCATAGACCCACAACGCTGCTCCATTGCGGATGTGCAGGCATAATACACAAGTGCACCCTCTATTCCTTCACTCTCATAGGCCAATGTGACGGAAATCTGACACGACCGGAGAGAGATCAGGCGCAGGACCGACGGCTTAACGTGCTCTCCGAGGCACGGGGGTGGAGCGCACCGCCAACTTCCCAACTTAGGGCAAATTTTGAGAAAATCTTAATAGAAAACTCAATATTGATTTTTGAATTGGCCCGACCCAAATAATAAATAATGCAAATATTTTAAAAGTAAGTAGTAGCCCATTAACGTCCCACTGTTGGGCTCAGGCTTCCTCAGACAGCGATGGCTTTTAAAGCTTAGACTCGACGACGTTACTCCACTGCGTATTGGCAGGCTTAATGCACAAGCTTTTACAATAGAGATCTTAATGGTACCTGGCTCTTAATGTATCTATTCATCAGGTCGTCTATGTTAAGGCGTGTAGAATTGATACTAACTGCCTCAATTCTGTGTACTTCTTCCATACAAGTATTTGTACATTGTAAGACTTTATGTAAAAGTTAAAGGAGGCCAAAGTACTTTAATAATATATGACGTTCCATTTCAGGTCAAGAAAAATGTTCCAGTTATTACCTTTTCATGTATTTCTTATATCACATGCGGATTTCTGAGCCGCAAAGGCTTGAAGTATAAATAGTTAAGGGTAAAATGAAATGTAAACATGAAAATGCAATATATTTTTGCTCAACAATTTTATGTAAAGGTTACATAAAATCTTTCTATGTTAGCTAACACTTCAAAGGTTTTTTGAAAAATAGACGGTCATCTATTAACATATATATACTGGATTTATAGTATTTTTCATAAATTCCTAGTTGTTATATATTTTTGGAGTACTAAAAACGCATATATTTTTAAAATCAACTGCAAGCAAAGTTCTAACACTTTTTTTTCAATTTTTAGGCATTTTAGTGGAAAGTAATTGGATGCATGTAGATAAGGTGTTTTTTATTATTAACAAAGAACAAGTGTTCAAACATTTTTATAAATAAAAAGAATATATGACATTTAAATTGGTACTTTTTCTGTAATAATCATTCGAAGGTGCAACTTCTACATATTTGAAAAAGCTAAAAATCACGAAGACTTAAAAATGTTTCATTTACGCATAATGCATATGGGGTTTAAGATATTGTAATTAGTCCTCCCTGTCACCTCCTAAAGAGTATAATATATAATACATTAGATGTTACATTCAAGACGAGATAAGGAAATTGGATTATTGAATAATGTTTTATATAGCCAATTGAACCGGTACTTAGTAAAGCAGCGTTTAAATTTAGGCTTAAAAACCACGAGCTTTTCATAATTTTCCAATTAAGACTTCGGTTTCAAGTGTGAATAATACTTCAAAGTAGTTCTCAGAACTTATCCGCTCGTTATAACTTCCTAAGAGCAAAGTTGTCTCAAAAGCTTTTGTAAACAAACTTAATTATGTCCTCATATCGTGTATAAGCAGTAAGTAAACAAAGTAGAAGACATGTGCAAAATTTATCTTCAAAAATATTAGCATCCACGTCCCTTTATCCTTAGGGTTAAAAAAGGCTGTATTGTTAAGTTATTAATACAGTGTAACTTTAATATAGTTCCTTAATTAAGCTTGTAAGAAGTAATGCCTTTAATGTCTTAATTTTTTTTTAAATTATGGTATGAATATTCTTTTAGTCCTTTCAGGTTCGTTATAAAGAGCTTGCACTGTAATATCATTCACTGGAAATAGAAGAAAATAATGCAAAACGTCTTGAAAAATGTTACATTTTAATTGAACTTATTGTTACATACAATAGCATTCTCGCTTTCAATATACAGCAATGGCGCTTTCTACGATCTCATTTTATAAATTTAAACGAATGATCTCGATATATTTTTCCTTCAACGCTGCTTTTCCCAAGTAATTGCAACTTTCTTGAGACCATCTGCTCTCTTTAATTAATGGGTACATTCTACAAGGACCTTTAGATGTATTGCTGTGAAGGTTTGTCTTTGAAATAGCTAGAATTGCTCGACGAAAATCAATAAATTTCGTTGTATCTCGGAAATATATTTTATACAATGTATTTTGTTTTGGTACGTACATCTAACCTACTAAAATAATCATCTAATTAATAATCGAATTATATTTAGATATAATTATAAAATTAAATGTAAAATGTAACTTAAAGTAAAATAAAGATTTTACCATAACTTCGAGCACTTTAATTTAAATAATTACCTAGATAAAATAATCATAAAAACAAAGTTAAATATTTAACTATATACAATTATAAAATATATTAAATTTAAAAATTATAAAAATATATTAAAAACATGTGCCATATAAATTTTATCTTCCTGACACTTCAACAATGACTATTAAATTCAACGAATTTGCACAAAATCTTTACAAATGAAATACTTAAACTTTCTTGATGCATCAACCTGAGTATTAGTGAAAAGCCCATATAAATCCATTAAATAGTTTTTGAGTCGCATCGTTAACGACAGACGAGTGAGATGAGAACTTTATTTGACAAATTCAATGGATAGATTAAATCACACCAATAGAGCGACTAACGGCTTTAAATTTATGAGATTAATATTAAATTAGAATCTTCATAATATTTATGATGGTGTGGTAATAAATAACCTTTAAAGTATCGCTATTTAGGTTTAATTTTCAGTAACATTATGTATCTTTGCAGGAGAAAGTGTCGAGCCAATTAGGTCACTTACGTTCGGTCTGGAAAGTGCTACTTCAAACCAAGCAAGAGCTCGCATGCACGGTGAGGATATTTTCCTCTTTATATTCACTGAATGCACATAGAAATATATTTTTAACTTATTTAACAAAGCGTGTATTTGATTAAAATTGTTTTAGTGAAATTTATTACAAAGCGATAGAAATGGCAAAACATGATTGTCAACTTACGTCCCTTTCACCCGGCAGTCCAGTTTTGCGGGAACTGCTTTTTACTGGATCTTGCAAAACTAAACTTATATCAGGTGAAATGGACGTGAATACTTAATATTATATTGCTATTATCGGCGTCGGCAGTGAAATAGATAATTCTGGATTCATCCTATTCTGACACAACTCTTGAACTTTGGAAGCGCCGGGTGGTGTGGCGGGCGGCTGCCACCACTCCACTATCCCGCCAAAAACAGTGTCCAGCATAAAACCACACCCAGGAAGCCGTTTGAAAACTGTTCTTGTATATGTATGCTTTGACGAAACGGGATCCCGCTTTCCTGGACTACAGATCCAGTTTCTAGGTCAAAACCGAATGAATGGCACAATTCAACCAGATCGATTTTGTGTAGGATCCCGCATGCGGGATGCTCGTATAAATGTTAGAATATAAACACATTCGCCATCAAATGGGATCCTGCACAAAACTGGACTGCCGTATAAAAGGGGTGTTAGCCTTCATCTTCATCGATTCCTGACTTTGTAAAACAGGGTTTCAAAGAGAAATTATTCACAACTGTCCTATGTTTATTATGCATTAAAATTAAAAAAAAAAAAACAGAGACATGATACATGGGACGATAATTATCGTATTAACCATCAAAATTACAAAAACATCAGGATGTCTAAAATGCAAGTTGACTCTATACTTGGGGGCCATTGATGTAAGTATACATAATAAAGTAGTTTTAACTTTTTCATAGATTAGCGTTTCACTGTGCCCTGTGTATATAGATATCATACTCCGCTGTACTTCGATACCTGGAAGCATTAGATACAAATTAGTACCAAGTATTCTATCATCAACCCTCACTTTTAAAATCAGGAAATAATTCAAAGCTTCTAATTAGTAAATTACATATTCGTTGATTAGAAAATTTTATTCTAAAAGAAAATCTCTTATAGAAATAACGATCTCCTTCACCGGCATCCAAGGTGAGATGTTAAAAGCTTTATTAATTAATATTCTTAGCATTTCCTTTCATTCATTAAATATCAGAATTAATCTTACGTACTTAATTAATTATCGTCAAAAGTGTATTGGCAAATTTAATAAAAGATGTTATTTAAAAAATTTAACAAAAATATTTCTCCCATGTTCTTTATAGACTTTGAAACTATCCAACCGATTTAACCTAAGCCTGTTTCATTATGAAAGAAATAATTCGAAGAAGGTTTTAAATCACTGCTCACTTATTTACTTCTTCCAACTATTCACGATTGACTTTAAATTAAAAACAAAAGGATGTCCGGTCGCCATGAAGACGGTCACTAAATAGCTAATTCTCCATATTGGTTACTACGTGTGCGACATTGCGGGAAAAAATTGAAATAATTGTCTAATTATTCTTAATTTAATATTACGTTAAATTATAAAAAGTATGGGCATAGAAATGAATTAATCAAATTTTATCGATGTCTCGCGGCTACTGTATATTTAAATTTTAAGAGTATTAATCAATCAATATTTCCGCTTTAATAGTAATTTTGTTTTGTATATTGTATATATATATATATCGGAGAATATATGTCGGAGAATAAGAGAGAACGGAGAAGCATAAAGCACAGGGGCGTAGGGTTCTCCGCCGACATCGTTATTAATTAGATCCATTATTTAATTTCTTATTCTGTGGGCGTTCATGGGTATTGTTGGTGCAATCAAACACTGTATTAATTAACTCGGTTTATAATGTTCAATCACTTAATGTTCCCGATATCAATTTACACAAACTCATTAACACTAATAGCTAGGAACGCGACAGTTTCAATAGTCGACCACTCCGGCCGACCGCCGCTCGAGAACTGCCGAGAGACGGGCCGGACTGCCACTTATTGACTCTGCCCCCACGCCGATACAAAGATGGCGCCAGCGTTCCACAGACTCTTGCACTCCGACATATATATGTATATAAAACAAAGACGGGTTTGTTACAACACTTATAACTCGAGATCTGCTATACCAATTTTCATGGTTATTGATTCGTTGGATTTGTCTCCGCCCTGAATAATTACATTATTTATTTTGTTAGAAATTTATTTTTTGTAAAATGTCTCAAAAGTTCAGATACTGTTATATCAAGAGTGTAAATGTCTTTTTAGGTTGTCTATGATTTTTCTTGATAAGCTATTCCTACTTAGTGGTTATATACTCTTAGAGCTATTGTCTATGTCTCGAAAGTTCAAGCACTGTTATTATATTTGGTGATTGATTTTTATGTTTTAATTTGATTTTTGAATTTTGATTTTGTTTGTTTGAGATGGATTTTTCATAATAATTTAATGTGATCACAACAACTAACAATGGATTTTGAAATATTTTGCGTTGGATATATTACTTTGCGTCCGTCTTCTACTTTTGCGTGACACTGGCGATTTTTTTCTGAAATGAATTTGAAGTACTTAATTATTATTATTTTTTTAATTTTTATTCTCATTCTGTATGTTTTCATCATCATTCATCATGATAAAATACTTTTATGTATCTATCTATATTAATATTATTTTGTGTCGTTGTATTACGTTCATCAAAGCCTTTATTAGTTGGCCTAAAAGGTAACACGACATTCATTGACTGTTAGGCGGCACGAAGTTCACCGGGTCAGCTAGTATACATAGCTATAACATACAATATGAAAATAGATACTTGGAATGTGTTTTTCCCGTATCATAATAAATTTTGAGCACAAATATTTGTCTACAGATGATATTAGTCATGAAAATACATAAGAAAATTAATATGCTAGATAGATATAAATGTATATATGATAGTACAGGAATGTAGAAATATATATATATACAGCTAAGATATTTAGAGATAAAGACGGTATCATTACTTTAAGAAGCAATGACCACTGGGCTCATAAATGGCATCCATAAAGAAATCGTAGCATTTAAAGACTTTAATAGAAATGGCCTCACAACATGCTATAAGCTCTTTACGGTAAATCACAGTTAAACTGAGTCACTAACTGAAATATTGGGTTTGCGCTTATGGAATGATTCAAGGGAAAGGTTTATACGTATAAAAATTGCATATTATAGTACAGAAAAGCCGAAAAATATAAACATTTAAAATATGATATCGTAACATACTTTTGCGCGCTCAAAACGCAAACGGTTAACCTTACGAAATTAATCAAATTAATGTGCTATGAATTTACACATCTTAGTGGTTCTAGTATAATTATTTATAATATTGTTGTATCAAAGGCTTATCGAACGCCTAGCTTCATTTTGAGACTGATTAGAGTTTAAAAAATATCTACACTCATTTCTGTATAACACCTTTGTTAGGCCGCTTTTGGAATACTCGACAGTTTGGAATCCTCAATACCAGGTTTATATAAAAAATATAGGAAATACAAAAGAAATTCCTGTGAATCTTACACTATACAAATAGTTATTCTGGCAATAACACTAACAATACTCAATTAAATCTTTTAGAAACCAGAAGAAAAATTAGGAACCAAATATTTTTACTTAAAACTCTTCATAACTTAGTTGACTCAAAATTCCTCCTTTATTTCAAATGTCCCAGGAACACCAGTGTAAGGCACCAATCATAGTTTTGGGAACCTACACCCATGACCAACTATGCCATAGATACATTCATTTATCAAGCACGTCATATTTACAATGAAAATTATAATTATGTTGATATCATGCACGATAATTGGATGTATTTCAGGACAGTTTATATATATTTTTTCCTTATTCTTTTGAATTGCCTTTCATATACATTTTATTTTACATAAAATAACTCTAATATAATATAGCTACCTATATGTCTTAGTAATTAGTGAAAACATAAATGACTTTTTGTGTATTTAGTTGTTAATTAGTTTTAAGGTATATAATAATTGTTTGTTTGCCAAATAATAAATAACTAAAATAACGTAAAAAAAATTACAGTATTATTTCTTATACAATAAGTTACATTAGCATCAAATATACAGCTGTGGTGTACATAACTAAAATAAAATTAATTGTAGGACAAAATACCTGGAAGAATTCGGTAAATAACGATAAGGCCGCCTTATAGTACTGATCTTTTTATGTTATTATTATGGTGTACAATAAAACTATTCTCTTTTTCTCTCTTAAAAAGCATGGAACACTTCCTTATTAACATAAATATTCATATGTAAGCCAATAGACAGACGGCCGGGGACGGACGGACTTTCGCGTTTGTGTGTGTGTGTGTGTGTGTGTGAAAGAGAGAGTGAGTGAGAGAGAGAGTGTGTGTGTGTGTGTGTGTAAACAAGAAAATGATTTTATCAATTTCAGTTATAGATGTTGGGACCATCCAGGCATTATTAAGGCATTAATGCGACGACGGTTTTTGATTACTAATCTAACTCACTCTACACAATATATATGCGATCAACTTGAAATTTAGAAAACCCAAAAAGCTCTAAATATGTTGTGTATTTGTTAGCATTAAAAAAAACTATTAATCAACAAAATTTTCTTTTTCTCCAACATAATGTTATTCTTTCTCTTACATGGTAATTTATTTGTAAACAAAATAAATAAGTCAATAAATTGATAATATGATTGCACTTGATAATATANTTTTCATAGCAAAAATAATAATTATCAATGGTATTTGGAGGCAAATATCTTAATTGGTGTTTGGTTGTAATTAGATATTATATTAAGTTATAAAAGGCTCTGTATTTGAGAAGTTAGTTCAGTTAACAGGTTTTATCAATATATATTAATAGTAATGTAAATAATAAGGATTTTGTTACTATTTTACTTATTATCCCTAGTAAGTAAGTAGCACCCCATTAACCTCCCACTGCTGGGCACAGGCCTCCTCACTCCGAAGAGAGAGGGTTTTTACAGTATAGACCCACCACGCTGCTCCACTGCGGATTGGCAGGCATAGTACACAAGTGCACTCTCTATTACTTCACTCTCAAGTCCGATGTGACGGTAATCCGTACACAACCGGAGAGAGATCGGGCGCAGGACCGACGGCTTAACGTGCTCCCCGAGGCACGGGGGAGGACCGCCAACTTCCCAACTTCAGGCAAATATTGAGAAAATCTTAATAGACAACTCAATATTGATTTTTGAATNTTTCAAATATTTGCATCTACAGTTAAGAATCGACTTATAAAAAGAGTTAGGTACGACTACAATGCCGTTATAAAGGTCTTTTCGCATTTAAACCTGGATAAGCGATTTTTCTCTTCAATCGGTAACTATTCATCCATTATATAATGGTTGAATGCCGTTATAAATTTTGCCATCTATTCGTAAAAAGAAGCGAATAGTTTCATTTTAAGAGCTCATTAGCATTCATTTCAAGTACTGTCTGAACAATTTAACATTGAAGATTTCCTTTTGTTTCTATCGTATGCTGCATTCATTAAAATTTTAGACTGAAACAAGTCATAACGTCTTCATTTTATAAAATTTCAATTACATTTTGAATGTTAAATTCTTGTCTCTTTTTTTTACGATCTTCTTGTACTTTAATGTCGTTGTTTTTGTTGCCCATGGAATATAATATAGCTTTAATTTCAAGAGTTTTTGTCTTTCTCGTTTCTTATAATTTAAAAGCAAACCTTAGCACTCCTCTCTTTGCATCGTTATGATATTACTAATACTCTTTGAGTTCCCAAAGGACTTTTAAAAAGATGCGAGCTTATTATTATGTGATAACACTTGCTGCGCATGCGACTTCGTTCGCGTAGAAAAGTGTTTTTAAGTAGCATCATTAATAATTACAGGCAAATTGTTTACAAATAAGAAACATGCCTGTTAACATTTTATTGAACTATTTCCAGTGTTTCAGTGTAATCGGTTCAGTAGTTTTGGTGTGAAAGCGCGACAGGCACAGTACATTTTGCATTTATAATATTAGTAAGGATTGTTTGTTGTCCTGAATGGTGAATGGTGCTATTATAATACAGGGTTGAATTGCAATAGCACCGTCCGTGATAAATGCCGCACTATCATAATACGCCAACAAAAGAGGAATGGCGAAATAGTGCAGTTCGAGGGGTCTAAGGCATTTTAAATCGTTCTTAGGTGCAGTAAAACCAGGCTTGGCGAAAGTCTTCAAAGATTTAAGTAGAAGACAGGTAAGGTATGCAATGGCAATCGCAGCGATTCAATAACTATGGGCATTGCAGAAGACTCTACTTGCAGAGCCTGCAATGAGGAAGAGGAAACAATTAAGCACCAACTTTAGGAATGCGATCGATTACTCAGGACACGAATGAGTCTACTGGAAATGGCCTACCCGCAGCCAGATGACTTTAACAGTTTTAACCATAAGCCTACTCTCTAACTTCTAGAATTGGTATTTGATTATATTTAAGGGAGACTAAATGATGGGGCGCGTACAAAACATCTACAAGGGTCCATCCACTGTCTCAATTGTGTTATGTGACACCCTTGTGACACTCACAAGGGTCTAAAATAATATTCCTAACCATTACGATTATCTTACGATACTATTAGAAACTTTGAATGTCATATTTCTTTATATCGAATCAACAGCCTCAAAAGTAGGTTTCAAGCTTCTAGCACTGAAATCGATAATACATCCGTCCCTTATAACACTTTTTTCGCATTTAAAAGTAGCCAATATCCTTTCTCAGGCTCTGAACTATCTGTGTACCAAATTTAATTTAAATCGGTTCAGTAGTTTTGGCATGAAAGCACGACAGATAGAGTTACTTTCGCGTTCATAATATTATTAATGTTTAGCTCTCTTCCTATTGATAATTCTGCAATAATTAAAAACACATAAGAGATATTTGATATCGCTGCCAACTCAAATAATAGATATTTGAGTTAGGAATGATATTGTAAGATGAAAATGATTAAGAAGTATATGATTATTTCCATTAAGGATATTTAGCCCCATATTATTTTAATAAAAAATGTGTACTTGTATGTATGTTGACTTTCGGCTGTGAGCTTATAATGCTTTTTAAAAATTCAATGGTATAATGAAGCGCGTATAACTGCGCCCAGCAACGTTAGCCATTTCCTCATTTTCCTGGTTCCTTTTTCAGGTTTCTTCCTTCTTTTGATCGTCAGTGAAATGGTTTTAAAGTTAAGATCCACTAATTGACTTCACTATTAACAAGCTATGTATACCTCAAAACTAGTACCAGGTTATGCAGGTTTTCTTCAACAAAAAGCATAATAATGAATTTCAAAATAAACGTGTCCTAGACACTTCATAGATCATTATATTATTTACCTTTCATTTTACTTCAGAGAGAATTGATTAAAATACGCATGGATTCACGGATTTAAGTAAGTGGTAAAAGCAGGGAGACCGCTCTTGAGAAAGAGACGGAAATTTGTCAAGTACTATTTGAAGATACCCTTAGGAAAATGTTGAAAAATCGATTCTGATATTAATATTTCTAAAGCCTAGTGGTTTTGTTGTAACATTATATTTTAATAGACAAAATAGTTGCATACTAGATGGTCACATATTTTATGTGTGCAAGAGAGTTTTGGAATATTACTTGACAAAATTCCGTCACCTTCAGAGCGATATTGAAACATTCCGATCTGAGATAAACCTGAGCTATTTAAGGGAGCACATATATTTAATATATTCCTTTAACATGATAAAATTTTTCATCACTAGTCAGATTTGGAAAAATGGAAAATGTATGTAATATACTTGTAACATAGTTGTCACCAGGTGATTGTTTTACGTATCTTAGCAAGAATTTATCTTTATCTGTTGTAGTTGTATAAGTGAATATTATTACGGATATATAAAATGTTATTCCTTATAATTGGCGAATTCGTTAATTTGCGAAAGCGTGGAAGTAATTATCAAGCGAAGTACATTCGAGAATATTGAAAGCAATGTAGTTATCTTATATGTACCTTATCCTATATTTGTTTTCACTCTATTAATATTTTACAATATAACATAAAGTGATAACTTTGCTTATATTGTTTAACACCTATAAGTATTTATTCGTCTTATTTTCAAAATTGGTTTGATTTGAGATCTAAAAACTGACTTAAATTATGTTATAACACCATTTCTGCACACAAAGAAATAGAAAATTGCAAAGATAATTGATAAAGTTAAAAAGAAACATACATTTTATCCATAAACTGACTATGAATATTTACAATTCCACTTAAAGACAGATTACTCTAATTAACTTTCATAATCTTACTTAATAAACGTCGTACTTTATTGACAAAATTACTTGAAAGTTTACATGAATTCTTTAGTTTCTATTTGTCTCTATATTTTGTTTAAAAATATGAAAAAGATCATAGACCTAGACCGCATTATTATTCGTATTACTAAATCTATAAGCAAGTTCGATATTCTACTGCATGTCTCATATAGCATTCTACATATTTACATTTCTTATAAATCTTATACAGTTACGTTGAAGTCAAATGTGCTAAAGAAAATGCGAGATTTGTATTATAACAATTAGATACGTGGTTGATACGCTAATGAATTTAAGCATTAGCTTTAAATCTATAGAAAACATGTCGTATGCATAAATCTCTAATGGCCACACTTCTATTAACTCCATAAATGTTTTAGCCTGAATACGTATTTGCCTTGAACGGTCGCAATCCATAATAATTTCATTCACAAAAAGCTTAGACATATTTCTCTTTATAAGTATGACTTCACACGTATACGACATAATACCCACCGATATTATTTCAATCAAACACATGTATATAATATGACCTAATCCATCAGAACTATCAGATGTTTGAAAATAGTAAAAACCTGCCCAAATAGCCATAAGAATATAAACAAACGTGGTGAAAAGCGCTTTTAAAATATTAAACTTAAATATCTCTTTAATTTCATCACAGACCTCTCCAATTATAGTATAAGTTACAGATAAACTGAATAAATTTACTTTTGAGGAGCTGGTATCACTTCCACCGTTTTTATCGTCAATAAATTGTTTTAAAATTTTATTAATGATGTCCAATCTATCGGTAATATTTTTTATAAATATACAGAAACCTATAATTTCCAAGTGACGTTCAAAATCCATTATTATAACTATTATTTTGTATGATAAGGGAATTTTTTCTATAAAAGTAACATAAGCTGACAATAAAAACACAGAATGGTATGGAAACAAAGATAAATACTAATATTAATATTTGTATTTGCTTTCGTAAACTTGTGTAAAACTTCTTATTTCTTGCAACTTTTAATATATAATCAATTTTAGCAAACTCTTTAATGATGTGTACATTGTCATCAATGTAGTAGAAAAAAATTATTACGGACATAAGATATTCTACTATCATTGTGATTGACACAGCAGCATTTGATAGATTGATTGCTTTTTCGGGTTCGCTAAAGTATTTGGCTATTTCCGTATTTCCACAAACTATGCAAAAAGATATAATAAGTAGAGTTTTAAAAACAATTCGATAACTCTTCATCTTTCCATTAATAGGTGCTATGGTACCAGCAACCTTTCGGTATCTGAATTTTCCAAATAAATTATCTATAGTTGTCAATGGTTTTAATGCATAAAGAACCAAATCAATTTCTAGATCTTTTATATTTTCATCTTCATGATCACGTTGCATTATAATTGTTTTAATTAAAGAAGGTTGTCACAATAATAAAACAGTTGTTATCTCTGCAATGGTCGTATCCAAAGTGTCATTGATTGATGTACGAACACGAATGTAAGTTATTGGTTTACAAATGTAACAGCATGCTGTAGTTGATTAAATCGATATAATTAAAACAAACCATTAAGCTAACATGTATGTACAAATGTGGCGTAACGAACGACATCGCCGCCAAGATCTTTATTATGCGAGTGATATACAGTCAAACTAGCTGAACCCGCGACTACGTCTGTGTGGAATGTTGATTTGGTTTCATTTTCATTAATTTAGGCAAATTGTTGTACAAATAAGAAACATTCCCGCACTGCACTTTGAGGGTGGAATTTCCTAAAATTTACTTTTGATAGTTTTCAATATGTAAAAGAAAGTTCTGACCAAGTTTTACATACCACAAATGATATAGTTGGAAAATGTGAAGTTTGAATTTTTTTTCATGTGAAAATTTGAATTTTTTTAATTAACACCCCCGAAATCCCCCTTGCAAAAGGAATTTCGCAAAATCCATTCTTAGCTGACCTCTAACACGGCAAAAAGAATGCTCCTACCAAATTTCAAGTCTCTACGCCTTATGGTTCCAGAGATATCGTAATGAGTCGATAGATACCTGGATATCTCTTATATATATACGGAATAAAATATGGAGTGTGGTGAAATTGAATGTTTAATCCACACGTGGGTCTTCAGTTAATCTATACGCTTGTCCAATAAACCACTTTAATTAAAGTTGGTTTTAAAAAGTTTCCTCAACTTCATATTCAGTAGCAAAAATACAATATAATGAAGTTAAAATCGTATACGAATTATTATGCATTAAGGTAATGCAGATGTCCATGAGTGATTCTTTTTCCTCAATCCAATATTGTGTTTAAAAAAAGGTTATTTCGGTTGCGCTAAATTATAATGATTTCTTAATTACACATTATAATACACACGAAAAGTTCGCTTCCTAATAAAATTCTTTATTTTTTGTTACTATTTTTATTTTCAGGGGTCAAATAAAACAAATAAATTGATTAAATGATGATTGTTTTTATTCACAAGTATGATATTAGTAAAATATTAACTTATTTCTTAATACAAATATGATAGTAAGAAGTTAGTTTAGCAGTACAAACACACACTGACGTTTGGTTTGTATACATTAAAATTAAATGAACCTATAGAAAATGTGAAATTTGAATTATAACTATAAGATAAGTCGTCGAAACGCTTATAAATTTAAGCATTAACTTTAAATCCACAGAAAACATATCATACGCATAAATTTGTAAAGGCCAAACTTCTATTAAGTCCATAAATGCTTTAGCCTGAATACGTATTTTTCTTGTAAGGCTGTATTCCATTATTAGTTGATTCACTAAAATTTTTGTGAATGCTCTCTTGATAAGCATAACTTCACATATATAAGACATAATACCGACTGAAAAAACTTCAATCAAACACATATATATAATGCGAGCTAAACTATTTGAACTATCAGAGGTTTTAAAATAGTAAATTGCTGTCCATATCGTCATTAGAATGTAAACCGAAGTAGAGACAAGCGCCTTAAAGATGTTAAACATAAACACCCTATTTATTTCATCCAATGTCTCTCCAATTATATTATAAGTTACAGATAAATCCCTTATAACAACGTTGTTGTTAATTTTATAAACTTTATTTAATTTTCTATCAAATACATTTACATTCAATAAGCTCAGATCATATTTGTGATTTTTATTGTCAATAAATTGTTCTAAAATTTTGTTAACAATAGCCAATCTGTCTATAACAATTTTAATGAATACACAAAACACTAAAACTTCGCAGTGACGTTCGTAATCCATTATAATAACAATAATTTTATATGATAACTCCATCTTTTCTGTAAAGGAATCATAACCTGACAATAAAAATACATAAAATGGTATATAAACAATAAGAAATATTGATATCAGTATTTGTATGCTCTTCCGCGTATCTTTATAAAATTTCTTATTTCTTGCAATGTTCAAAATATTATCAATTTTGGCAAGGACTTTAATGATACGTACATTCTTATCAACATAATATAAAAATACTATCATCGATACGATATGTTCTAAAAACATTATGCACGAAGAAGCAGCATCTACCATGTCCACAACTTTTCCGATTCCTGTTACACTTTCGGATTTTACAATATTTCCAAAAACAATACAAAATGATATCACAAGAAGGCTTACAACAACGATGCGAAAGATTTTCATTCTCCTATTTATAATTTCTACATTAGATCCGACCTTTCGGTACCTGAATTTCCCGAGTGCATTTTCAATGATCGTTAATGGTTTCAACATATTTAGAACTGAATCAAGTTCTACATTCAGATAAAGCTCTTCATTTTTACCTTCCATTTTAATTGTGTTTGTTAAATAGAAAATAAAATAATTGTACAACAGCAAAAAGCAGAGTTCTTGTTGGATGTCTCAATATATGAACAGAACTTAAGTTACAGGTACAGTGACAGTACGTTTTAATCCATTAAATTGATGGTATCATAACAAAACATTGTATATTTAAACGGAGTAATATGAGTGACATATTTATTAATATGTTCAAAAGAAATTTAATGGAAAACCTTTTGCAATAAATACTTTATTAGGGCTGTACACATTTATCTTTCGAGTATTTGTAACTACACTCTATTATTTGATTTTTATTACGTTCTACTTGTTATTTTCATAGTTTTTTATCTCATAGACATCTGGGGAAATCCTTACTTAGCAGTTTATACATTGCGAAAAAAGTAAAGGTAATGGTAAGTAGCTGCCCATTAACGTCCTTTTTTTTCGCGGGGAAATGCAATTTACGCACTAACCCTGACCGATGACCAGTCAGGAGTGTGGGACTCGGCGATGGAAGGTCTCGCAATACCCACTAAAACCCAGCGGAACCCTCTTCATCCATTAGTGAGGCACCAGGTGATCAGCTTTCGCATTCTGCCCTGGTGTCCCGGATGAATCCGACGGAGGATTCACGGAGGCGGGAGGAGATGCGCAAACATGCGCCGCCTTATATTCCGCCTTCTTCGGCGGTGAGGGGGTGCATCCACTGCATTCTCCCTCTCTCTCTCGTGGGCTTCCTTCAGCGAGACTACCGTCTCGCAAAAGAAGGCCACTGCCGCCCACCATCTCTCGCTGGAGAGCATCGCGCCTACAAGGCTTCCCAACGAGAGGTCACCGCCGATCAACGCCACCAGGAGGTGACGCTGAGGTCCCCAGGCCGCACAATCTGCCACAGTGTGATGCGCTGAATCTATAGCTGCGCCACACTGATGACAAGCGGGTGACTCCTCCCGACCAATTTGGTGCAGGAACTTTCCGAAACACCCATGTCCGGTCAGAACCTGCACCAATCTGTAGGAAAGCGTCCCGTGCTCCCTGGAAAGCCATTGTTCCAGGTGAGGACGGATCGCCGCCACAGTGGCCATGCCCGCTACTGGGGATCTGAGATGATCGCTCCATTTTTGGACCAGAGCCTGGTCGGCCAGTGCTCTGACCCTTCGGACCTCGTCGACATCAGGCCGCAGGCCATCTGCCTTTGCAGCGGCTCTGTGCCGATACACGACCGCTAAAGCTTCCGCCCGTAGCTCCCACGGGGGATCACCCGCCAAGAGGGTCGCCGCCGTCCAGAATACTGTACGGTAACCTCGTATTGCCCTAACCGCTATTACCCTCTGTGCTTTGTGCAAGCAAAGGAGATTGGATGTGGTCAAGGCATCCGCCCATACGGGTGCACCGTACAACGCCATACTGGCGACGATACCGGCGTACAATCTCCTGCAGGGCGATCCAGGACCTTCCACATTAGGAAGCAATCTACCTAATGCAGCCGCTGCGTCGATGAGTCATGGGACTAAAGATTTAAAATGTGCCACGAAGCTCCAACGGCCATCTACTAAAAGGCCTAGATATTTCATGTGGGGCCCCACCATTACTCTAGTGTCACAAATTCTTATTGCTGCCCCTCGTGGAGTGCCTCTTTGAGGTCCGTGGATGTATTAATGCTGTTCAATGGTTGGATGTTTTTCACCCTTATTTTGATAGTGTCCAGTGTGACGAAAAACTAATTTTTAAAAATCACTAGAGAAAATTACGTGAGATTTAGGTTTTAGTGTATTGGTAACATAATATAAAAGATTTAATAAAAAATATATTTAGAATAATGGCAACATTGAAAATGTCAGTTTTTGTCGAAAATAAAAAGGAACAGTATTTTTTGCTACAAAAAACTTAGTCGAATTAAGAGTTAATGTCGGCAATGAACAAAGGTAGAAACAAATTTTGCGTTATAAGCACAAGCGCACACACACATATTTATATTTATTGAAGTGAAACTTCTTTAAGCGCATGAGGGTAAAATTTTTACAGATGAAACGCGTGATTAGCATCACGAAGATGTGCAGCGTTGTTTATGCTAATTTGTTTCAAGGTTAGGTAGTTTTAATGTTAATAAGTAACATATATATTTTATTTGGCCACTCGTCATTTATGATAGAATTTCATAAAATGAAAAATAAAAAGGTTTCATAAATTTTAAATTGAAAAACAACATTTAATATTTTTATAAAAACTAAATTCCAAACATATCTTCCTTTTTCCCACCCTCTAACTCTCGGAAATTTAAAGTTTTATATTTGTATAAATATAAACCAGACTTTAAAATTAGTTTTCCAAAGAAGTTTCACTTCAGACATGTGTACTTTGTACGTACGCCTTTTTTTATTTAATATATATTATATAATTAAATAACCACATGATTCTTGGCCATGAAAATCGTTCCATTCAGTGGGATGTGTTATGTAAATTACTGTAATATATTTATAAATAAACTGCCTCATTGGTCTAGTGATTAGCATATTCGACTACAGACTTGAGGTCCTGTGTTCGAGTCTCGGGTCGGGCGAATTCAAAATATTGATAATATTGAGTTTTTATTAAGATGTTCTCCAAATTCTCCCGAAGTTGGGAAGTTGGCAGTGTAATCCACCCCCTTACCTCGGAGCACACGTTAAGCCGTCGGTCCTGCGCCTGATCTCTCTCCGGTCGTGTCAGATTACCGTCACATCGGACTATAAGAGTGAAGGAAAAAATGAAATGCTTTTACGCTGGGAAATGCTTTTACGCACTGAGTGTGGGACTCATTGGCTGTGTTAGAATACCCACTAAAACCCAGCGGCACCCTCGTCAACCTTTGATGCCTTTGATGACATTGTCAGAGGTTCGCTTGCACGTTCTCTCTGACAAGCCCGGTTGCGGCTTGTGTACTATGCCTGCCAATCCGCAGAGGAGCAGCGTGGTAGGTCTATGCTCTAAAAAGCCTCGCTCCTCGGAGAGAGGTGGCCTGTGCCCAGCTGTGGGACGTTAAAGGTTTGCTACTTATTTTAAAATAGATAAAATATTTTAAAATAATTAAAATAATTGCTTCATCATGTTCTTTCATGTATTTGATTTTTAAAAATGTATAGCTACTAAAAGTAATATTATACCAAGCAAAATATAAACTTTTTGCTAGAATTTTATATCTCATCAAAAAAGCCCTTCCCTGTCATTCTCATTCAAAAGTCACCCCTTAATTACTGCAGCATGATGGATTAGTTATTCTTACTTTTTTATAGTAAAAGCACTTTTACTTTTTATCAGATATGTTTAAGGACTTTCTATTGGGTCAATACTATATTACTTCGTTACCACTAATGAAAGGCTACAGATCGTATGCATCACAAAATATAACAAATCAAAATGATGGTATAGTAATCTACGTCAATGAACAATATAACGTTTCGATTGAGGAACCTGTTTTTGAAGAAGGGAACTGTCTCACTTTAAAGCTACAAGATTTAATCATTATTGCTATATACAGTTCTTCCTCCTACAAAAACATAGACAAATTCTTAATTTCTTTGGATAAAAAATTTAATGACAATTTAAATTTTAAAAATATTGCACTTATAAGTGACATTAATATTGACCTCATCCATGACAGAATGGATTACAATTCCAACAAATATTTATCTTTTTAATGCTTTTTACGGATTGTTACCTGCACGCAGAAGTGACGCGTGACTTAAGTGGTTCTTGTATTGACCATGTTCTACTTAAAACTAAAAATCCCTCGATAACAATAATTCCCCAAACTTCAATAACTGACCATAAGCCAGTAATACTAAGCCTTAAATTTAAACAATTTAAAAAAGTTCATCAAAGAACCATTACAAAAATTGATTTAAAGCAACTGTACTTTGATGTTATGAACCTTGACTTAACATCCGTCTACAACATTCAAGATCCAAATGACTCATTAAATTATCTCATTAACATATTAAAATCTGCTATAGCAAATAATACAAAAGTTGTCAACATAACTAATAAAAATAAAATTATTAAGCCATGGATTACGCCTGGCCTTCTAAGATGTATTAGACATAGAGACAAACTACATAAAAAAGCCAGATGTAATCCAGGAAATGAACAAAATCAGATTATTTATAAAAGATATAGAAATTTTTGTAACAGTTTACTTAAGAAGATTAAAAGAAATTATGAAAAAGAACGGGTTAAAAATGCCAAAAATGATAATAAAAAGCTATGGAATGTACTTAAGGAACTTATGAATGTATCAAAACATACAGAGGATAACAATAAATTAGTAAATGTGTACAATACACCACAACTATCAGTAGATTATATAAATAGACATTTCATTACGGTTGGAAGAAATTTAATTAAAAAAATTACTAATATTTCTAACACAAATAACATTGACGGGGTTTCAGACACATTAAGAGAACTTAAATCATTTGTTATGCTAGATACAGATGAGAATGAAATCATTAATATAATAATCCAACTTAAATCAAACCATACGGCAGGATGTGATAGTATAACAAACAATTTGATCAAGGAATGTAAATATAATTTAATATCCCCCTTAACATATATCTTCAATTGTTGTTTAAAAAATGGTGTTTTCCCAAAATGTCTAAAACTTTCTGAAGTTCGACCAATATATAAAAGCGGAGATAAATTAAATCTCACCAATTATAGGCCAATATCGATTTTACCTGATTTATCAAAAATTTTAGAAAAATTAATAAACAAAAGGCAAATCCAATTTTTAGAAAAAAATAATCTATTATCTCCAAATCAATTTGGTTTTAGACGTTCGAAATCACCGAATGATGTAGTACATTCCTTGACTAACCTAATCTCTACTAACTTAGATAAAGGGAAAAAATGTATTTCAATCTTTCTGGATCTGGCTAAAGCGTTTGATACAGTTTCAATACCTATATTACTTAATAAATTAGAAGGTAAGAAATAATCAACTAAATCTTTTGAAAGACTATTTATCAGACCGATACCAATGCGTTAAAATTAATAGACATAGAAGCTCAAACTTGTTGGTTACGCATGGTGTTCCGCTAGGTAGTGTTTTAGGACCTACCCTCTTTCTAATCTACATTGATCACCTTACACGTCTCCCTTTAGTAAAAGGTAAGATTATCTCTTATGCAGATGATACAGTTCTGACTTTCAGATACTTGGTCTGAAGCATTCGAAGCAGCTCAAATTGGTTTTAATACTGTCACCAAGTGGTTAAGTAAGAATCTTCTCGCTACGTAAATAAATAAATTATTATTATTATTATTATTATTCAGCAGTCAAGACATGAACATTTTGATTGTTTCTTAAAGACTACATAATAAATAATAGTTCTGTTTTGGTTATCTACAAAATTTATCAAAATGTAAATCCTACTTGTCAACTTTAACAGTATTTTATAGTACTGTTATTACATGAAAAAAAAAATCTTTAAAATATTTCCTTAAAATATTTAAGTATATATAATATTACAATTGTGTGAAAATTTCAATATTATTATATAATATTCCCGTCGATTCTATAAGTACAATTATACCATACCATGATCCTGTGGAAATTGGAGGGAAAATCGGACGATGAACACTCGAAGCTCCATCTACCCAATTAAATAAGACCACATATATGTAAATAAACTCTGCAAAATCCAGGAAAGCACAAGTACTAAAGATAAATCACAAAGCAATGTTGTCTTTAATATTTTAGAAACTATTGTAAAAAAATAAGTTATTGACGTGGAAAAACATTTTAAAAGCAAAAGAATATAATTCCTTAATGTCCGTTGTATCTTAACTTCAGCTTCTTGGTACTTCCTCCGTAGCTAATAGCTTCTAGTTCCTTGGGTTTGTTAAAAGCCGGCAAATCGGGATAAATTAAACCTCCAAGTTGAATAGAATGGCCTGAAAGGGAAACATTAAAACCGGATTGTGAGCTTAAAGCAGGAAATGACGTTTCATGTAGCGAATCTCTTATTTTTATTGTAAGATTTATAAAGGCCTTATTTTTTTCACCTACTTAGGGAATAGTGTTCATAAGCAAACCGTGTTCATAAAAAAAAATAAGGGTTGTTGTTACATTTATATATTTATAAAAAATATTGAACAATTTCTTGATGCTCATTAAATTTCCCGTGAGATGTTATTAGAAAGGTTTTCCTTCTTATTTATCCTAAATAAAATTTGAAATATAAATAATAATCTTGGTTGTTCAATTTATTCTCACTTGGTACGTAGTACTTAATGTGTCTCCTATAACTATCATGTATATTTTAAATAAAACATTTAAATTACTTAAAATAAAAAACTTAATTGGCCAGGACCTTTAGCCTCCCAGCAGTAACGTGTAGCCTCCAAACTTGCAGTAGAGCAGCGTGGTGGGTCTTTGCTCTAAAGATCCTTTTCCTATGTGTGAGGAGAGCTGTGCCCAGCTGTGAATGTTTATAGGCTGCTATTTACTAATTGCATTTTTTTACAAATATTTATAAAATCGTACTGCCTTTTTAGTATGTGTAACATTTTTTTATATTCATCTATTTTATTTAAAGAATTATTAATTTACACTAATCAATATAATCGTAAAAAATTTTTTATAAAAAAGACGTAGAAGCGAAATATAACAAAGAGTAGTGTTTTTCCTGTACTCATTTTTGTCTTAATTATTTAGAGTTTATCTACGAGCCTTGATGTATAATATATAGTATATTATTTAAAAGACAAATTATTTATGGGTTTATTTTAAAACAATGATCACCAATATATACATATCACGTGAATGATGGTATTTTGCTAGGGTAACAGATTTTTCATATCATAAACTAAATTTTAACGAAGGATTATCTAAAGATATGACCCTCTTAACTACTAAAGAACTGAAGTGAAAAAAGAAATATAAAGAACTCTGCGGGTACAATTTTATAAAAATATATATATTTTGTTGACCTTCTCATTTTACTTCATCGTGAGGGCGACAAAATTCTCTGAAGTGCTATTCGGGTCTGGTAACTTTATTTGGGTAACCACTTAGTTAAATTCATATTATCCATTGTAGATTTTATTTCCGTGAAAAAAGTATTAAGGAAGAGAATATTTATATATTACGTGAACATCTATACTTGATATCTATATTTGATAGGTACATTGATTATTATTTTTCCTACCTGTTGCTCCACAATTTTGTCAGTCCCACTGTCATTTTGGTGCAAACTACTTGTTTTAATAGTACGTTTCCGAGTTCTACTCGTATTTCTGAATTTCCTAAAATTGTTAGGAAACTTTTTTTATATCTCCTCTATATTTGTATCCTCTACAACTAATCTATAGAAGATATTTGTATATTATAGGGAAACAAAATATTGCTCTATTTGCCGTGATCTTTGTCTTAATATTAAAAATTTATTAAATGAAATAATCACAACCTAAAGACTTTTCTTTGCGATAAACAAATGCAATTTTCAATTATTTGCTGTAATTCTCTTTCAAATAACCTTAAAGTCATGCTTTAAAGTCATGAAAAAAACTTAAATTAACTATATTTATGTAAAATATGCAGAACATTTACATAACATTTTACTGAAATATGTAAATAGCAGATGCAGAGACCAGAACACAATAAATACTTCAAAACAAAAAGATTTGAAGTAATCGCTACATACCGCGATTTATAATTATACAAAAGGAATTCAAGGAATTCAACATATACACAAATACTTTAATTTTAGTTTATATAGTTCATACTTCTCTCCTTTAACAGGGAAGTATTGAGCCCAATCGTGGGACGTTAAAACTACTTATATTTACCTTAAATATTATTAACGGTTAGCCAGGACAACGATTTTTAAAAGTAAAGAAGATATAAATATTTTAACATTATCTCCTAAATTATAGTTTTACCTGTGTAATGTAATAAAAACATAAAAATATTAAATTTATATACACATACTACTATTTTGTATGCTAACTTGCCTATTTTAGGTAAACAAAACAATAAAAGTGAATAATAATTTTAAGTAAAATAAGTTTAGCAATTCAAATAGTAATACACTATATATCGGATGTAAATTCAAGAATATTAATAAACCATATAAAATTCTCTTACTAAAAAAAAATATATATATTTACATACCATATCAGATATTACGAAAATTTATACTTAAAAGCAATTTGTCTTCAAAGTCAACCTTTGTTTCGAATTCTCGCTTAGAAGTACATATAGAAACACGCGTGAATGCTCAATTTTAACTAAGTGGTTACATGAATAGACTCTCTGAGCTTCAATAGTACTTAACAAATCCTCTCTCTGATACAAAAAGGTCATCGAAAATACATATTACATCTTTGTTACATTATGAATATGGGAATATATAAATACGACACTATTGTAATGTTTCCTGAAACCCTAATACAGCTAAGCTTTATGTATTTCTAAATGAATAAGTCAAAGACCCTTATCACTGTATTTCTTACCCACACAAAATCCCAAAAGATGTTCTAGAGATATCACTTGGTAAATTAAAATCTTTTATTATAAGAATATTAATTGTAAAATCCTGCTATTATCACATCATATTCGTATTTGTATCGTATCTTATTTGAAGGATTTATTATCGTCTAAGACAGGCGATAAAAAGCTAAGGGTGAGAGTGACTGAACTTCTCTATAGTACGTAAAATAAATTAATAGTTTATTATAATAATGATAGTAAAAAGGGATATGCTACTGATTTTATTGTGGGCTCTCAGGACTGAGGGCATAGGAGCTCTCGTAGCTTAAGGTTAAGGTATGTGTGGATAAAACTATATTTGACAATTCAAAAGTGCTGTAAAAAACTACTATAATAAATAGTTTGTTTATTTGAAATAAAAAATAAAACTTAAGATTACTTTATATTTATTATTTTAAAAAATTATCATATTTTCCTATTTGTTCTGCTACAAATTACAAGGAAATGAAAGTTACTTAATAGATTTTACTTAAATTATTTATGAATATACAAACAACATTAAAAATTTATTTATAGATGACAACAAAATCACGCCCACATTATTTGTGGACCATTAATATCAGTGTTGCTAGCAAAACAAAGCAATGGTGGACTAATGGCTGCTCAGTAACGTCCACACCATCGGTCAATGTCACATCTACCCTCTTTTTGTCTTTAATAAAACCACTTTTATATATTTTGAAGCCAAATTCCACGAATCTTTAGGAATATTTTGCATTAATTAGTTTTGAATTGCCCGGAATTTAAAATGATTTCATTTTTCCTGTATATTATAGTCGCATATTTTTAAATCGTGTTTACTTTTAATTGAAGATATATTTAGGCGTGAATGAGACTGAGCTGTCACGGTCATCTAGGTAACGCCCATTGGAGAAAACTCGGTTCTCGTAAATTCTGCTTAGGGAGCGAGAAAGTAATAGTCAACGCCTCTCTGCTATATATGTATTTATTATTTAATATAACATTAGTAACAATAATATATACACTTATTCACTTATAGTTATTAATTTGTCCTATAATATANGCCACTTATTGACTCTGTCCCCACGCCGATACAAAGATGGCGCCAGCGTTCCACAGACTATTACAGACGGACTAGCGATCCATAGACTCTTGCACTCCGACATATATATATATATTATAGGACAAAATAACTCATCACGATATCTCTGGAACGATGAGGAGTAGACTTGAAATTTCCGTTCGTGATATTGCAGTCATACACAGCAAATAGCTCATTGAAGTATTCATACGTATGTTTCTTATTTGTAAAAAAAATACCTAAATTAATGAAATCCCTACCAAAAAAACATTCCACGTAGACGAAGACTTCAGCTAGTCTTATAAATACGTATAAGTTATTAGAATCCTGACAAAAACATAATTTTATATGGTTTCCAGACTATATTTTATTTAAAATTGTTTACAGCAGTAGAAATATAATATCAATCGATCGAAGCTACATTGCATAGACTCCCACAACTCATTGTAAATATATCAAAAAATATATATTCAGTGTAATATTATATAGTTTTATTAATAATTAAAATGTCTTATTTGTGATAAGCGTTTAAGACAACGTTAATTTAAAAGCCATCAACAGAGAATGCCACCAGCTTTTTAATTTCACCAAAGTATCTCAGTTGCTTTTGTGAGAAATAAACGTCACTTCTATTCAGCGATCAAATTATGTCAACATGATTGATTGCTCTTCTGTTTTAAATATAAATAAATATGAATAGTATAGATAAAGGAGCAAAATTGGAACGTAACTCAAAGTTAGAAAGTATTTTGTTAGTGGAAAAGGAAATGTGCTTAGTAATTATTCACTCATCAGGTGAATAAGTAACAGCATATAAATGTACTGCTGCTGGATATCCTAAGAGAGATGGTATAAATCTTTAACTCATTAAGCTGCTTCATCTTAGGGTGCAAGGTTACAATCAGAGTCATTGCCGCGAAGTGCAAGCTGCTCATGCTTATATTTTACGTCATGATAACATTTTTTTAACGGCATTTACAGTCATTTTTTTTACTTCAGTACGCGGTTTAGTTGTCAGCTTGATCGACTCCAGACATTAGATCCTGGGTTCAAATCCCTGGTCAGGCTAATTCAAAAAGTAATACTGTCTTTTGTGTTAAGAAATTCTTAGTATTTGTTCGAAGTTGGGATCTTGGCGATGTGCCCCATCCCCGTGTCTCCGAGAGCACGTTAAGCCGTCGGTCCTGCGCCTGGTCTCTTTCCAGTCGTGTAGGATTGCCGTCCCATGGGACTGTAAGAGTGAAGGAATAGATAGTGCACTTGTGTTAGCGCATACATATGTATACTATTCCAACCAAACAGCACCTGAGCAGCATTATGAGCCTTTGCTCTAAAAACCCTCTCTCCTATGAGTGAGGAGGCTGTTACTTACAATACATTACAATACAGTACTACGCAGTTTGTTATATACCATTGCAGCTGAATATTCTACAACTGTTACTTACAATAAAAATATGCATTAATACATTATTGATGGAATGAACAGTCAGTAATCGTTATTTATAGGTTCCCAGAGGGTATTTGTCGTTAAGTAATATTTATGACCGTGCAACGTGCTTCGAACTATTACTTATTTTACTGGTACGTCTAGTTTACAGCTTCGAACTTCTCATTCAAATTATTGCTGTCGTCATGCATATAATAAGAATGATTGAAAACACGTAATTTAAAAATATTTATTCATACTTGTTACAATTATTATCGCTAATAAGTCCAAGCTACTTAAACTCCTTCCATGGGAAGAAACCTTTATTCATGTGAACTTTCGGAGAGATGGCGCTGTACAAATTTCCCTTTCCGTTTCGAATACGATTATTAGTAAATTAAATTTAAATAAGGAATCTATATTTGAGTAAAACAATTCTGTTTACATTAAAAATGTGACCTGAGTGCAGAAAATAAATATTACAGTATAATATTACGGTGAAAATACCAACTACCAAATAACTCGCTAGCAGATCTTCTTAGAGTCGAGAATTTATTGCAAACAAGGTGGGATCATCCGCGTAACTAGATATCGAATATAGACACAATGCTTTAAAAATATTGCCGATAATTAAGAAACACAGTGTTTGTTGTAGGCATGAAAAAACCTTTAATGAAGTTTTAAGCAACAACTTACGCAATTTATTCTGACTTTTTACTTTAAACATAAGATATGTGTAACTGTTTTTGCAAAGGTTTTGTATGTTGGCTCGATGTCAAGTAAGAAAATAAAAATTATAATTTATGACATACGCGACACAGTTTTGTAAACGTCTAGCGCATACAGAAAGTTGCGGCATTAATCATCATAAGTGAATTTTATTTAGACTAACATTAACTCTTCTACTGCTTGTTTTTTTTTCTAATAAAGTTATGATGTTTTCGTGTACTGTGGACTTGCATTTATTCTTATAATTAAAATATTTTTTCCTATGATGATACTTATTAATAATGCGTAATTAAAGGCCCGTGTAATGAACAGTTGGAACTCTTTAGCATATTGTAAACAAAAACATATTTATCATTACTAAATCTTAAATAAAAGTCAGTCAATAATATACGTTACTAAGATTTCTCAATAATTATTTCACACTTTCTCAGAACAAAAATTCACTTCAGAACAGGAAGTTCGACAACGAGTTGCACAATGGAAGCATACTTTTATAAAATAAAAATAAATCACATAACAATACACTACTGTATTGTTGTGATTTATTTTTATTGTTATGTGATTTATTACTACGTATTAAATTAAGAAAGTGGTATGGCTTTTCCTTTCCTTATTTTTCAGTACTTTTTGTTAAATTATAATGTCAGAGTACATTCACTATATCCAATTATAGAATTTGAATTGTAGTCATATAAAAATCGAGGCGGAGGAAGGTGTGAGACTTTCAAGTGATAATTTTTTAATCACGTTAAAGTCAGTGTAAACTTCTCGATGATTGGAATGAAAAATAAATAAAATGTTTCTGTTTTTCATAACAGAATACACGAAGAAATATTACAAACGATACGTCCGGTAGTGGTGAAATATAATGTCGAAAGCGTGTTCGTTGACAATAATTAAAGTAGGCTTACGGTGAGCTTAAAATTTAAAACACGAACAAATTTATCTCAAAAAGTTGAACTTATCGCTCTTTAACTACAATGGATTTCAGTGTAAAACATTTATACGTGATTCAAACGTGTTTTTATTACTTACTAGCGACCCCCTCCGGCTTCGCATGGGTAGTAGAGCATATTATACCTACATATTTTATCTAATTACATCAGTTTGATCTGCAGATTGTATCTTGACGGCCTCGCTGGTGCAATGGTGCTAGTACTTGCTTGGCTAGCAGAGATCCTGGTTTGATTCCAGGTAGAAATAATTTTGAAAATTATATTTTTCTCAAACTGTAAGAGTGGGTGGCTTCGGCCGTCGCTAGTTACTACCCAGTTATGAAAGTCACAGCCAAAGAATTGAAAAAAACGAAAAAAAAAATATTTTACTTTTTATTCAATTAAAAATTAAAATTAATTACAGTTTCGCTGGTGTATACTCGCTGGTGTCGCAATCGTTGAATATGCAGAACGAGCTAAGGATAAAATTATATTTTATCTTAAATGCAATTTCTAAATCTAGATCGATGCCGATTTCGTAATCATTAACTTAGCGCCTCGTGCCCGTGGTGATGCAAAAGGGTCAGCGATCCACCTATAGCTAGATGCTATAACTCCCCTTCCCTGAGATCAGCAACTACTTCAGAACAAAGTAATAAAATGCTGCTGGCTACTGGCTCTGAATACTGTTGGAATCTTGAAATGCCCTTGGTGTTGGCCTGCTCTTGGTCTGTTGCATAATTTTTGTCAAGAATATGTTTTTCCAAGCGAAAAGTGTCGGCACCTTGCAGTGTAAAAACCATAACGGGTAAATTACCTCATACCAGCTTAAGACCGCATTATCACTAAATATAAGATGAAATTAAAATACAATTACAATAAAAAATGTGATTTAAATGTAATACAATGTCTACATTACTTGGAGTATTTTGTAATGTAAATATTATAAACATAAAAATGTGTGTTGTAGTTAAATTTTTTTTCCTGTTATTGTGCATGTGAAATTACGCTCACCATATCCTTGGTCTCGCATTTATATAAAGATTTACAAACAAATTTAGGCCTAGAGTTGAGGTGCAAATTTGATGTCAAATATTTTTGTCCTTTTACACGGCAATGTATTTTTTTTATTTTGTTATATATTTTGAACTATAATCAAAATACACTTAAAATATGGTGAACTGTAAGAAATGGTTCAATGATTAAAATATAATAGTACTTGAAACTTTATAAAAAAGGCAACATTAATCTGAAAATGACGACCTTGATCTAATTTTGCTTTTAATAATTTCTTATCATTTAGAAGTTGTCTCTTGAATTAATTAAGTAGAACCATATCAAAAGACTAAGCTTAAATAAATTTGCCTTCAAAATATAAGTAGTTGTTTTTGTTAAGGTGTTTTTATATGTTTATGATAATATCTCTGTTTTATTCAACCTTCGAACCAAAAACAGTTGGTATTTTGTTTATAATATAGTCTAATAAAAAGTATAACCAAATATTTTTAAAATTTAATTAACAATTTAACTCTAACCTTGCCTCAAAAAAACCTACTAGTAAGGTATGTTTTTTTAGCAACCTATATACCTAACCAAAATTTTATAATTTATTATAATCGTATTATTAACAAACTTAGAAATGTAAAGTAAAGCTTTAAATTATGTAATATGGCAAAACTATTCCTAAACTGCTTGAACGACTTTCACAATTACTTTGTGTGTGTTCAGATATATTTAATAGTCATTAAAATTCAAGCCGAATTTTCCTACATATTTTACGGGATCAGGATCAAAACAACCATTTTTAATCGTAATTTTTCACGTACGTGTGTAACAGACTGAGCAGCTGATAGCTACAGGATTTTAGCGAATTAGGATTTAGGCCTAAATAGCTGAATCCTAAAATAAAAGATCACATTAAAAACTCTAGCTATAAATAAATAATACACAATGACCTCTTTAATAAATGTCACAAAACGGTTAACCACTATTCGTTTGAACAAATGTCAGCGTGTTTCTTGTTTGGCGGAAGTGAATGTGACAGGATGTGACCACAGCACCGTTTGTTTTGATGAAACTGTTATTGTTGCATCAAACGTCAAATCATCGTTTACATTTTTATTTTTTACCAACTGGTTCGTTTGAAGAAATCATGAAACAGTGATTTCTTGCAGGGAGCCTTATATATATATATAAATCATTGAGTCCACTCAAGCCAACATATCCTAAACTTTAGAAAACGATGATGGTTTTAGTCCACTAGAATAAATTGCTCATCGCGAGACCTTCCAATCTGTTGAAAAATTACTTCTTTCGCAACGTAGACGTTGGTTCAGTAAAGATTTTAGCATAAAACTGGGAATTATTTAGCTGATGGTACGTGAGAGCTAATAATTACAACACTATGATTTAAAAATCGCACATAATCAATGCAAGAAATATAGCACTTCAAATTTATCTATGCAGTACAAACACCGAGCAGTTTAAAGCATAGTTTGTAAGACCGTATAAGGGCGAATGCTAGAGGGTCAGCACTGCGATCACCAACCCGCCTGCCAAGGCAGCAAAGGTCCCCAGTCCCCGGCAGCCCCGCTATTCCTAGCTCTGGTAGTGGTTACGCTAACGGCGGGGCAGGGGTTGCTAAGAATTTCTTAAGGCTGGCAACATACAACGCACGCACTTTGAGGACCGACGAAAAGATCTTCGAACTGGAAGAAGCAGTAAACAAGTTACACTGGGATATTATAGGATTGTCGGAAGTCCGTAGAGAGGGGGAGGACACGATAATCCTCAAATCCGGTAACTTGTTCTACTACCGGGAGGGCGAACACCAGTCCCAAGGTGGTGTCGGGTTCCTCGTCCACAAATCTCTCGTCAACAGCGTTGTAGAAGTTAACAGCGTGTCCAACAGGGTAGCGTACCTGATACTCAGAATTACCAAACGGTATTCGTTGAAGGTCATCCAGGTTTACGCACCCACATCATCGCATCCAGATGATGATGTAGAGGTTATGTATGAGGACATTTCCAAAGCCATGCATACCTCTAGGACCTTCTACAACGTTGTTATGGGTGATTTCAACGCAAAACTCGGCGAACGAAGCGGGGCAGAGTTGAGAGTGGGGCAATTTGGGTATGGGCAACGGAACCAGAGGGGACAGATGCTCGCTGATTTCATGGAAAAGGAGGGACTC
The DNA here is from genome assembly GCA_015832385.1 of Elymnias hypermnestra. Lineage (NCBI taxonomy): Eukaryota > Metazoa > Arthropoda > Insecta > Lepidoptera > Nymphalidae > Elymnias > Elymnias hypermnestra. The sequence goes on along the minus strand of JACTOM010000003.1, from coordinate 1,639,582 downwards.
TATATGATGAACTCTTTTTTCAAGAAACAGCCGCTCCGAAAATGGACCTGGCTGAGTCCTGATGGTTCCACGAGAAACGAGATTGACTTCATCATGTCTACGAAACGGAACATATTCAATGATGTCTCTGTGATCAATCAAGTGAAAACTGGGAGCGATCACCGTATGGTAAGAGGCACATTGAATATCAACGTACACCGAGAGCGGTTCAGACTGGTGAAGTCTACGCTCCGACCCACTCGCGCGCATATCCAAAACCCCGAGAGCTTTCAACTAGAGCTGCAAAACCGCTTCGCCTGCCTCGAGGATTGCGAATCTGTGGACGAGCTAAACGATAGGCTAGTGGAAACTGTCCATACGGTTGGGATGAAATTTTATAAACCCCGTAAAAAGCAAACCAAGAGATTCTCAGACCATACTCTTAATCTCATGGAACAGAGACATGCAATGAGCTTGCAGTCTACAGCAGACGCGTCCGCATATCGGCAGATCAATAGACAGATCTCTAAATCGCAAAAGCGTGATGTGCGACACTTTAATGCCGAGCGTATACGAGATACCATCGAACGCAACAAAGGCACTAAAGTGTTCGCAAAAGATTTGTCTATCGGTCAGAGCCAGTTGACGCGGCTGAAGACCCATAACGGCGAACTCATTGCATCTGGACCTGAGATTCGGAGGGAGGTTGAGAGTTTCTATGGACAGTTGTACACATCGACTTGCAAGCCTATTGATAGTTTGGCTAAAGATCCCCGTGCCAAACTGACCCGGCATTATACCGAAGATATCCCGGACGTCAGCTTGTACGAGATTAGTATGGCTCTCAAACAGATGAAGAACGGCAAGGCACCGGGTGATGACGGAATCACAGCGGAACTCCTGAAGGCGGGTGGAAAACCCATTCTTAAAGTCCTTCAGCGAATGTTCAATTCCGTCATTCTGGAAGGCACGGTGCCCAAGGCATGGCATAGGAGCGTGGTAGTTCTGTTCTTCAAGAAAGGTGACAACACCTTATTGAAGAACTATAGACCTATTGCGCTGCTAAGTCATGTCTATAAGCTGTTCTCGAGGGTCATTACGAATCGTCTCGCTCGCAAGTTTGACGACTTCCAGCCCCCCGAACAAGCCGGATTCCGAAAAGGCTTTAGTACCATAGACCACATCTTTACGCTGCGGCAGATTATACAGAAGACCGAGGAGTATAATCGGCCACTTTGCTTGGCGTTCGTGGACTATGAGAAAGCCTTCGATTCGGTGGAAACATGGGCCGTGTTGAGATCTTTGCAGAGATGCCGAATTGACCACCGGTACATACACGTGTTGAAGTGTTTGTACGAAAACGCCACCATGTCAGTCCGTATACAGGACCAAAGCACAGAGTCTATCCAACTGCAGCGTGGAGTGCGACAGGGAGATGTTATCTCCCCGAAGCTCTTTACTGCGGCGTTGGAGGACCTGTTTAAGCTTATGGAGTGGAACGGACTGGGCATCAACATCAACGGCGAGTACATCACTCATCTACGGTTTGCCGACGACGTGGTCATTATGGCAGAGACTCTGGAAGATCTCAATGCAATGCTCGATGACCTCAGCAGAGCTTCTCGACAGGTGGGCCTAAAAATGAACATGGATAAGACGAAAGTTATGTCCAATATCCATGTTCCGCTCCACCCAGTCATCGTTGAGAACTCAGCACTCGAAATTGTAGACGAATATACATACCTGGGACACATTGTCCAGCTAGGTAGGTCCAATTTCGAGAAAGAGGTCAACCGCCGAATCCAACTCGGTTGGGCAGCGTTCGGGAAACTACGCCAGATATTTTCGTCCGATACTCCTCAGTGCTTGAAGACAAAGCTCTTCGAACAGTGCGTGTTGCCAGTGATGACCTACGGCTCCGAAACATGGTCGCTGACTATGGGCCTCATACGAAAGCTCAAAGTCGCTCAGCGTGCGATGGAGAGGGCTATGCTCGGAATTTCTCTACGTGATCAAATCAGAAATGAGGAGATCCGTAGCAGAACCAAAGTCACCGACATAGCCTTACGAATCGCGAACCTGAAGTGGCAATGGGCGGGGCACATAATCCGACGGACCGATGGACGTTGGGGCCCGAAGGTGCTAGAGTGGCGACCCCGCACCGGGCGGCGCAGTGTAGGGAGACCCCCCACAAGGTGGACCGACGATCGGACCGGATCGCCGGTAGCCGCTGGAGTCAGGCGGCGCAAGATCGGGCCTTGTGGACATCATTACGTGAGACCTATGTCCAGCAGTGGACATCCATCGGTTGATGCAACGACGACGAGGACGATGAGGACGTAGCGGTATACAGACAACCCTCAATCAAGTAAGCGGAAACAAGTAATTTATTCTTTATTTTAGAATTGATACTCAGTAAATGTAAATATCCGCTCAAAACCAAGCATATAAATTACATAGTATTGTCTAGTTTTCAACTAGATTTGACATATTATGAGTCGACAAGGCGAAAACATCTTAACTTTATGGTTATCTTTGAACTATGTACGGAGTAAGAGCGAGTACCATAAACTTTTTAACTTTTACGCGAATTGACAGTTGGCAAACTTTAATGTGGTTTTCAAGAATAGTACAAAGAATCTTTTCAGTCCAAGTTGATAAACAGTAATAAAAAATGTGTTAAACATTTTAATTTTTTACCTCATATTTTGTTTTAGACAGTTTTTTGAGACTTTATTCCTACTTATATTATAAGAAACTCCTTGCCGATTTCGCCCACAGCGACAGTATTAATGGACTGGTCTTGCTGCCTTTCGTGCGCTCGCAAGTGACAAATATAGTTAATTTTTCCGAAGGATGTTCGGTCATAGGATAAGTTAGGATATCTCCGTAATAATTATTACATCCATATTAGCTGAAGGTTCAGCTGGTCTCTTTTCAAAGGTAACTCATTCATACCCAACTGAAAGAATGTATGTATTTCTTAAGCCTAGTTATTCTCACTTGATATCGTATTACTAAATGTACCGATATTTAATTACATTTTGCTGAAATGCCCAGGCTTTCGCTATAAGACACATTGCCGCGAGCATTTTAAACAAGTAACTTAAGATACTTGTATATTAACAATTTATTTATCTTAATATATCAATGTTTAACACATGGTAAAATTTGTATGATCTAGATACCAAAGAACTGGTATTATCAATTGCTACCATAAGTTTACACTCTCTGTATAATTATTTTTTTAAATTTTCAATGACTGTTAATCTTAATACAAGTTTTTAAAATATAATTATTTCATTAATGAAATTTATTTTGCATAAATTTTACTACTGTTCATCTATGAAAAGCTCACGTAGAAGATTTCTGTCTGTATAATCAGTTCAAGAAGTTCATTTTAGATGACGTAGGAGTTGACGTTATTTCTTGTACTATTTGCTAATGGTCATTTTATTATTAACTGTTATTGAGCACATCGATTATTATTGCCAATTAGTACTGACATTGGGTTTCCAAAGAGCTTAGATACATCAAATGTTTGGTTAAACAACAAACAAGCTTTAGTAGAATTGTATACCTGAGTCCAAGAAAGTTTCAAACAGTAATACGACTTCCATCTCAGGTAATCGTAATCTGCGTCAACCGGCGGCACATTGTTCTCTCTTATCTCAGTTAAATTACATTTGATTTAACATTTCTCTTGATTTTATATAAAACAACATTTTATACTATACACTGCTTGTATAAATAAGTTTAAGATTAAATATTCTGACCTTTGACATCTCGTATTCACGCTCGATACTTAACATTCATATACAGGATCACTATCTCTAATTCCTATTAATTCACACACCCTTTAAATATATCTCTCTATGTAAAGTACATTGGAACTCTAATACATTTTTAGATTCCCAGTAGATGACTTTTGATGTTAAGTTCTCTCAAATATTAAATTTTATTAATTAATAATTGTATTTGCGGAAACTACACTGCATCATATATCTAAAAGGTTTCTTTCTATATAATGAGTGCTAGATGTCGTACAATTTTTCAGAAACACGAATATTAAAAAAAAACTGAACCAACATCCAATGCTAGGTTTAAAAAATAAAAAGTTGACTATGTGAATAAAAAAGTATTGAAATTCAACGATTGAAAATTTGAACAAGATATAATCTATATTATTCAAATTTAAGTACAGACAATGTATATGTTGCACCATTTGAATAAATACATGTAAAAAAAGCTGAAAAGAATTTAAAGATCAATGAGCAATGATTTCACCCCGCAAACCAGAAAAAGTAAAATAATATTTACGAAACAACAACCCTGCGACATAATCAATATAGGCAATATTTTTTTGAAAATTAAGATATGTTTTGCTTTCGTGTTGCCGATGTATATTATGAACGGTTTTCCTCATATCCCTAAAAGATCCGAGTATATAAGTGAAAAACGACAACGTAATGCAAGATCTCTGAAACTATACATTGATTGGAAATTAGGTATCCTTGTCTCTTTTTCAATGTTGAGCCACACTACGACCCAGTTTCTTTATATCACCAACGTGTCGAAAACTACGCGGAACACTATGGGGAATTGCTACTATTACTACAATTTTTAATATGATAAATAAAACATTAAAATACTAACCGTAATTAAATCTTGCAATATTCCTGTGTGCTCGTGTCGTTCCAATGTTTGATCAAACTACAAATAAGCACGAGTTGAAAGCACACACTTGTGCCGAAGTTACTTTCAAACAGCATTACGGTCTCCATCTCAGGTAATCGCATCTGCTTCATCCGACGGCACATTGTTCCCTCTTATCTCAGATAAATTACATTAAGCTGAAAATTTCCTTTGCTTTTATCTTTAATTTCTTCAGTGATGATAACGTTTACTAATATATTTATTCTTAATTTAAAGTTTCTTTTAAGTAAACAAATAAGAATTGTATACTTCGTATACTTAAAAATAATATAAACATATTATAATACGTATTTTAAAACATTCAGCCGATGTGTCGTTAGAAATTTAATAATGCTCACATGATTTTAGTGTAATAAACTGCTAATTGATTTATAAATATAACACATATCCAGATATCTATTGAGTTATCACGATATCTATGGACCCATAAGACGTAGAGACTTCAAATTTAATAGGAATATTTCTTTTGCCAAGTGGAAATCATCTTCCTTATTTGTAAAACAATTTGCCTAAGTTAATGAAATTGCTACCCAAAAAACATTCCACGCAGACGAAGTCGCAAGTTAAGCTAGTATTTAATAAAAGAGCGACGTTGATATAATGGCTACAATGGGGTGTCCTATCATATAATCAGCGATTTTTAAATTGTACATATTTGTGTGCAGTTGAAAGATTTCTATAAACGTTAAGAAACTGCTTGATATCATGATGATGATGATTTTGTTCGTATCATTTAAAGTCTTATTGTCTAAGGTAGGAAATAAGTCGAAATATTCTTCGTAAAAGGTAACTGATTGCTGTACCGATATACGAGAATTTTTAGAAGTTTTTCGGGAAGTCAGCTACAACGTCACAGTCATGGACGCATGAAATTACAAAAACTAAAAACGTGTTACTTTATAATTACACACAGATGATTTAATTTAATTCATTTATTTATAGTTTTATTGTGTTATCTAAACGACCTTCAGATTCGTATCATTAGACGTGGATAAGGGCTTCAGCCAACAATATTAATTCAATGTAACTGCACTTAATACGTAAGGTACTTGATGTTTTTATGTTAAATTTATAGTTATGGCATAACCTGTAAAATAAATTACATTCATCTATTCAGGGACAATTGTTATGTACTGTATTATTATAGTAGTAGCTTATTTATCTAATAGCCTCATTAGTGTAATAGTGCGAGACACGTCGGGTATTGATTTCTGGCAAGGTAAAAATTTCTACTCGGCGACATCTCCTCGTAGCTTTGACTGGAAACCTTTTTTTTTTGTTAAGGGCGGGAAAAAAATTCATCATAGGATATCAGGACTCCGCGGGGGCGTCCCGGTTATGCCGACTCCTACCAACTAAAAATAACCCGACCATCCTACGTCCTGTTACAAAGGGCGACGCCACAAGTTGACTAAAATTAAAAAGTAAAACTGAGCACGTCGTCAGTGATTCCCCCGTGAGGGGGCCTCTACCATGATCCTAAGGATCGAGTTACCTATGGGGCAGCGTGGAGGAGCGCCACCCGAGAACCTACGGGGCTTCACTCAGTGGGACGACGGATCCCCGCGGTCTGCCGTTCTAGAGGCTAGTCCTTAGGGGGAAGACGGCGATCGAGGGCCACGCGTCATCGCCCCGGGCGCCTAAGACGGAAGGCGTGGGCGGCGGGATCCGCCTATCGACGCCGCCCCGCGGCATCCTTCACAGTTATCACCTCGTCGCTGAAGGAATCCACCGCATTCCAACACGCCTCGCTCTCCACCATTGCTCTCGCGACGGTGGGCAGGGTATGCCTGGAGGAAACCTGACACAACAAAGCAGAGCTTCTTCTGTTTGCAAGACCGTCGTTTCGCTGAAGCAAGTATTTGAGAGGGAGCGGGAGGTTGAGCGGCAAAAGGCATTTTTGCGCCTCCTCCCACAGCTTCTATTCTGTATTCGGTCTCATCTGGGACACCATACTGGATTCCGCAAGCGAACTGCAGGTGTCCCACTTTAGGATGACGAGGAACCGTTTAATTTTAGTTAGTATTCTACATCGTTATAGACACTACACTAACAACTCTTTGCTTAGAGTGCGTGCGTTTGTGTAGTTTTAAAAACCGTTAAAATGAAAATGTCGTCATAGGATAATTTACTTTCCTGGAACTAGTACGAGATGACGATAAATTTGAACTATGTTTAATGTAAGTAGCAGCTTAATAGCGTGCTCGTTCCTAGGAAAGAGGGTTTTTAGGACATAGGCGCACCACCGTACTCAACTATAGTTTGAAAGGTTACATATAGCCCACAATAACTCTAGAGATATGTATATTTCGTGAATAAGTTTATCACAATTTATCTATACGAGTGTGTTACGTATAATTCCATGAATTACAATTATAGGTACAAACCGATAAACGTAGTAGTCACTACAATCTTGATTTTATTATAATGAAATGTGAAAAATTCCTTTGAAATTGTAATATAAAAATATAATGTAAGAGAAAGATGTAACAATAACATTGTTCCAACCGAGGTTTTGCGGTTACCTAATGTCCTGCACAGCACTTTAAATTGTAATACGGCTAGCGGTTTCTACTAATTTGCTTTAACATTGCAGTAGCTTCTACGTGGAGTGTATATTTATTTATATCGATCGCAATTAATTTCTATATCATATATTTTGATAATCATAAAAGGGCGTTTTAGGTTATTTGTAAATTATTTATTACTATACAGATTCTTTCAGGAGTTTTTTAGCTATTGACGGCCTCGCGGGGGCAGTGGATCGTGTACGCGCTTTGCTAGCCGGAGACCCGGGTACGATCCCCGGCGAAGCGAGTTTAAAACAATGTCAACATTTTCTTGCCTATATCCCACGAGGTGGGGTCGGCACAGCATGTTTTCTTTCGCCACTTCACTCTATCTGCTGTCATTTCTACATTCACACCCCTTACACAGATATCCTCTTTCACACAATTCATCCACACTTTTTTTGGTCGGCCTCTCCCGGCCCTGCCCCTTACCATCATATTTAGAGCTCTCTTGCATACATGGCTATCCTCCCCTCTCATGACATGTCCATACCAGGATAGCCTTCCACTCCTTAACTTTTCGGTCACTAGTGTAGCACTAATTCACGATTCTTTTAATATACTCATTCCTAATCTTATCTAATTTTGTCACTCTACACATCCATCTCCACATTCGCATCTCCGCAGAATGCAATTTTCTTTCATTCTCCCCGTTTGGTGGGCCAGCACTCTGATCCATAAAGGATGAAATATTGTATTACCCTATCTGAGTCTGGACTGTGGGGACGCTTTGGCCGTGATCAGCAAAGACGAACCGTCAAGCAATAGATTTATAGTCCAGCAGTAGTATAGAAGCCATAAGAGGTAAATTGCCTCTTACCAGATTATCGGAATTCCATTTTAGATTGTATCACTTACCGTAAGGTTTAATCATAGTCAAGCGCTTATCTGGCAACGAAAAAAAAACCTAATATAGGTGTAAGCGACGCGAAATTATTGTTATTTTACCTGTGACAATGGTATATGTAATCTATGTGCGACGTAAAATTATATGATTGTATCTGTTTTCTGGGACCAATAAACGCTCGACACGACAGGGTTTGCGTCATCTTATGGGCGGGGCGCAACAGGAATCCTATGGCAAGCTCTCTGCTGCAACGGCTCTCGAAGCGTACACATCGTTACCAAGATTCTTCGAGAACCGTCAATCCAACCGATCCCTGCACAGAGGCGACGCATTCCCCGCTTTTTCGAGCTCAATCATCTGCGTGGTTTTATTCTACCCAACCCCTACAACAGGGTTATATATCCAAAGTATAATAATTTAAAACGTTAGAAATATATCACTAAAAATAATATCAAGGCGAAGTTATAATTCTGCTTATTTAATTTTATAAAAATTGTTATAGCAGCTCCAGATTTTTGAGCAAGGTGTTGTACCTAATGACCGTGTTCAATTTTAAAATCATTTTTATCTCTATTTCTTGCTAATATTTGGTAAAGTTATATATTAAATCACAAACGAGTTCGAGTGAACTCAACTCTAATCGACTAAGAGAGTTGTAGTGAACGAGTCACTGGTATATTTTAGTTTAGATCGTTATTAAGTTTAACGATTTAGATGCAAAAAATTTAAACACACTATGCATTTTATTACCACTTTCTGAATGTAAAACAAAAAGAAATGGATTTTATTTCGGTTATTACAATCGCTTTGATGAATTTTTCACATCCGACGTGTGATCTTAAGTATACAGTAACGTTTTTTTTTTGTAGAAAGAAATCGACAATCAAGCACACGGATCACTATTTTTTCACTTTCAAATGCCTTATGTACTTTGGTTGAAGTATAAACCTCCATCCAGGACTGTGGGACTTGTTTGACACTTTCATTTCTGATGCCCTCGGATTAATCGTCGGATTAAGGGCTTATTTTAGGGAGAGTAGGCGACCAAAATTGTGCCTTCTCCAGCGAGAGGGAGTAGCATCTGCCATAAGATCTCTTTGCCTGTCTAGTGCATTCTTCTGCAGGATGACAGCCAAGCAGAAAGACGCCATTACTCGCCTATCTGACTCATCACCAACCATAGTGCCCACTAACAACCATGACCAGACCGGAACGGTTTACTTAATGTTTAATGAATCTCTGGAACTTGGAATGGTATTACAATATCAGATATTTTTTAGCTCTTTCTCACCCCAACGCGAGGATTGTTCTTCAAGATCCCTCACTCATTTAGCAAAATAATATTGCTAATTTAAGTTTGCTGTGAGGCCGTGGTACCTCACCATTCGAGCCTGCCTAGTTACAAATTGCAATCAGTGACTGACTACAGCTGGGACGTTATGTCGCTATGAATGAATTGCTCACTCAAATTCTTATTAAATTCTAAATCCAATTGTGAAACTCCTACTTATTATATTTTAACTAAACATACAATTTAAATTTTGAATATAAAACGATATAACAAGATGAATAATTATAAAAAAAAGTCTTAAGTTGTTCAGGCTTCATATTTTACATCACTGCAAAGTTTGAGTGAAAGTAATATAAACTCAAACAACATCAAAATAAAGCGTTTCATCGTTTAAAGAGTAATCATGAAGGTAAACTCATTAAATATTTTGAAGTGCTCGAAACCATTATCTTTTTATCAAAACCATACGCTAAACCAGTTTCACAGAAACATTTTTAATAACCGTCCTAATCAAAATAGAATTGCATATTAAAAATATTGATATTGATATAAATATGGGACGATTTTGAAATCGTTTTTAAGGATTTAGACAGATAAAGTGTTAATAAACTCATGAAGACGACATGCAGCTTCAGATTGTTTTATATTTAAATGTTACGCGTGGGACTTTTTCGTTTAAGTTGGATTATTTAAATGGAATTGCCTCATTGGTCTAGTGGTTAGCATGTTCGACTACAGACATGAGGTCCTGGGTTCGAGTCCCGGATCGGGCCAATTCAAACATCAATATTGAGTTTTTTATTAAGATTTTCTCAATATTTGCCCGAAGTTGGGAAGTTGGCGGTGTAATACACTCCCGTGCCTCGGAGAACCTGCGCCTGACCAATCTCCGGTCGTGTCGGATCCTCGTTACATCGTACTATGAGAGTAAAGGAATAGAGAGTGCACCTGTGTACTATGCCTGCCAATCCGCAGTGGAGCAGCGTGGTGGGTCCATGCTCTAAAAACCCTCGCTCCTCGAAGTGAGGAGGCTGTGCCCAGCAGTGGGACGTTAATAGGCTGCAACCCTCTTATTTTTACCATAACATATAACAAATGCAGTCAAATTTTTTGTCCAAACATTAACACCGTAATTAACATAAACCAAATAATAATTGATAAAGTTATGTCACATATTTTAATATTAATATAAGACTACAGCAAAACATTATAAGATTTAATTAATGCTCTTCGCTATAAGCTATTTTAATTGAAATAATGTCAACGATTTTAATTGCTGAAAAATAAATCATCACAACAACCTGTGAACATGATCTTTATGAGTATTTTAAGAAGATATTATGTATTAACTTGTGTCACTATATTTTTTTATATGTTACGCTTTATTAATAGCAAACCATTCAATTCACAATTTCCGTAAAATCATGTCTGCCCCGCAAATTTGCCAAATCACAGGCTGGTTTCTCACTTGATTACTCCCTTTGTGGCCAACGAATCGCCCCTAAGCCTAATTACAATAACGCCTTTTAAAGCAAGGCGTCGCAATATTGTTTGTAATTACAGGGTCCTGGGTAATTGTCCGTGACGCATGATGCGACCTACCAGTCAAGCGGGTACAAAATTTAATAACAAATTTTGTTTAGTCAGCAAGATAATTCCTATTATATCATAAATTTGAAAGATATTTTTCCACAATCACACGAAATCGGATTTAAAAAAATTCAAATTTGAAAATTCTTTATTTAAGGAGGCTTTTGATTCATGCGATGCTCTCCAGTGAGAGGTCTTGAGACCATAGTGTCGCTTAAGGCCTGCTGCTTAAGGCCCGCTAATTAATGAGCTCATTCTTATCTTGTAAGGGAGCGGGATACTAGACGGAGCATGTTTGCGTACCTGCTCCCGCTTCTGTGAATTCTCAGTCAAACTCATTCAGGATATCGGACAGGAATGCGAAAGCTGGTCCTCTGGTATCTCACCCATGGATGAAGAGGGTTCCGCTGGGTCTTAGTGGTATTGCGAGCTATCCTCGCTCGCCGAGTTCCATAAGTTTGTTCGAGAATTCATTTCTCAAAGAAAAAATGCGTTTGAATCGTCAAGTATTGTTTTTTAATTAGTAGAACTAATTGTAAATGTAGGATTAATTACGAGAACGACTTAGAACCCAAAATCACGAGGACACCTTCGCGTCCTGTTCTGATGAGGATCCACCAAAAACTCAGTCGGGTGTCACTTTTTTGTATCATTACAATGAGGTTTTAATTTATTCTATTAAGATTGTTAATTGTTGACATATTGAAATAAAAATACAGTCAAAGATGTATGCGTGCTACAAGAAATAACGATTCGTTCAAAGATATCGCATTCATACTAAACAATTAGTTTAAGTAGAAAATGAAATGTTAGAATTTCAATGTCAAAACCCAGCTTAGACTTAAAATAGATCACTCTATTTTATATTATATATTAAAATTTTATATAGAATAATATAAAACTGTTAAACTTAATAAATTTTGCCACAAGTAAATAATAAAAGATAACATGAGAAGGAAAAGCTTTAACAGTTTTCCAAGGCAATATATCATGAAGTTGTAAATAAAATCAGTTAAAGTGACAAGCCGACAGTGTGGAGTGCAATCCTGTATTCAATTTTCGACATTATAATTTTCATCTCTATTACAAAAATATTACGTTTCATTTTGTATTGTTTGACTAACTTTTATGAGAGTATGAAAAATGATCTTGCGAATAATTTTATGGCTTATACTTTTAGAGGGGTTGCACATAACTACATTATTTTAAGTGTTTATATTGTACGACCTGGAAAGTAATTTTGAATATCGGTAATAACACGAATCAACAGAAAAGTTAATTATAGCCGTTTAAATGTTTTTTAGGTACAAATGCATTTTTATGCCTTTTTTTGTCTATGATCAAATTTCAAAACATAAAGTTCAATTCGTGTTGATTCGTGTAATCGTGCTTTGGAAGAGTAGTGCCAGAACCTCCTTAGTGCTTTTAACAATATGATCGTTTTTATTGTAATGTTACGGTGTTTGATATCATTGTCAGCGATTGACAAATACGCATATATCCTTTATACGAGTGCGTGTGTATGGTAGTGTGTGTAATGTTTTTTTATTGATTTTACGTATTTTTATACATATATTAATTTAATATTTGCGTTGTGGATATATTAAGAGAGAGGGATAAGAAGCATGAAGCATGGGGGCGGAGGGTTCTCCGCAGACATCGTCATTAATGGCATCCATAATTTCCATACTGTGGGCGCTGGTGCAATCAAACACTTTATTAATTAACTGAGATTATAATGTTCAATCACTAAATGTTCCCGATATCAATTTACACTCATTAATAATAATAGCTAGGATCGCGACAGTCTTAACAGTCGACCGCTCCAGAGGACCGCCACTCGGGAACCACCGAGAGACGTGCGACGGACTGCCTTGTATTGATTTTGTACCACGCCGATAGACAGATGGCGCCAGCGCCTCACAAACTACCGCATTCCGACGTGTATATATATATACATTTATATATAAGAGATATCCAAGTGTCTACTGACTCATCAGGATATCTCTGGAACCATAAGGCGTAGAGACTTGCAATTTGGTTTATTCCTTTTGCCGAGTAGACGTCAGCTAAGTACGGATTTTACGAATTTCCATACGCAAGTGGGGTTGCGGGGGTGATAACTAAAAAATTCAAATTTTCACATAAAAACATTTCTCAATTCACATTCAAACTTCACATTTACAAACTAAATTTTTTATGGTATGTAAAACTTGATTAGATTATTTTTTTTACATAATAGAAACTATCAAAGTAAAGTTTAGGAAATTCCATCCTCAAAGAGCAGTGTGGGTATGTTTTTCTTAGTAAAACAATTTGCCTAAATTACGGAAATTGCTACCAAAAAACACATTTTATGCAGACGAAGTCGCGGGTTCATCTAATATAACATATAAAACAAGTTATTATCATGTTATTACATTTCGATATTACTGCTAGATTTTAATGTATAAGTAGAATATAAGATGCTTTCCTGAGAATGAGGTTTAGTCTCGAAATATTTTATAGGTTTTTTAAATACTATTCTTGGCTAATGCATTCCAAGGAGTCTTTCAAAATTATACAATATAATATTTTGATTTTGAAGTATTATTATTGACATTTACAATTACGACATGACTCAAAACGATTTCATAAAAAAAAATTCACATATTAGATCGCTTACTTATTTTCAATTCGGAATACTCAGTACTTGCAAACTAAATAGTCATGTCGTTTTCATTTTTTCGTATAATACTTGATATAAAACATTATATCCTTAGTATTGAAGAATAAACTTAGTATATGTATTAGTTATTTAATTTTGCGCTAAAATAATATACCAACACAATGTTTTTATTTATAGCAGCAATCTAGGGGCTGAAATACTTACCAAAGTTACAAAAGAAAAGTTGACAGAGAGACTCTTTTGTCGACAGCAAAGCGTACTCATTTAACTTGATGTAGTCTGAAAACAACAAGAGGCCACTGTCTTAATTATAGCGGCCTTGTAATACGGAGCGGAAAGATTTATAGATGATTAATTATTTTTAAGCAACCCAGTCAAAAATATTTTAAATATAATCTGTATTCTGTTTGGCTATATTATGTTTATGAATTTATTGCCACTGTATTTATATTAAAAAACGGAGAACGTCTATTGTAGAGATAAATAAATGGTTTTTTAAATAAATTTTGACTTTGATTGAATTCTTGCGGCTCTCACGTAAGGCTTGATACAATTTTCATGTAATTAGTAACACTTCTTCAGCCGTAATTTGTAGGCTGTAGTGATAAAATTTTTGTAGCTTTTTGTGTTTTTCCTTATTTTTCATTAATTCTCTAGAGGATATTTCTATTTTGGTACCTCCCTAAGCGAAAAAGCTGGCCTTCTTCTTTAGACTTATATTCATTCCCACGAGATAACGAAATAGGATAGTCAATGTTTAATATAAAGTTATTTTGTGTTAAACTTTTTCCTTCTATATACATTGCATTTTACATAAAATAACTCTATTATAATCTTCTAATATATTATAGCTATACATGTCTTAGTCATTTGTGGAAACTTGACTGATTTTTGTGTATTTAGTTGTAATGTAGTTTTTAAGTTATATAATAATTGTATGTTTCCCAAATATTAATAATAAATAAAACAGTTGTTCGGAAGAGCGAATTTCTGTTTAGTTCTCTGACATCCCACTATCTGAGATATTAGATGAAGGAGAAGCCAATAATCTACTCAGGCACACCTTTACCCCTTAAAGTCACCGATCCTTTTCTACTACTACTTTTTTATTATGCCAAGACTTGCCAAATTTGTTTAATTTTGAATTCTCAGTTTTAATATAACATCACACGTATTATGCATCCAACTGTATCTCAAACTTCAAAAATGATAAATCGTTTATTTTTTTATTATTGTTTATACAATATTTACATATGATAGGGTCTGCTTTATAGTAAACATGAAAATGCTCGTGATGGAGGAGCCCGCTATATATAAAATATCTTTACGACGTTTGTTGCCAATGGTCTTCGAAAGTACTTAACCAATTTTGTTTTCATTTTGCTGGAATTGTTTTGACTCAAGATAAGTTTTAATTTATTTCATAATAAAATAATAGGTTGAGTCCCACTATTAAGCATACGTATATGAAGTTGCGCGGGTCGACGAGTATCATAATAGTAAAAGAAGTCGCCAAAGAAGAAATAAACATAATATACATTATGTTTGACATATAAGTTAGTAAGTAGCAGCCCATTAAGAATCCAAACTTGTTTGATGGAATGTGTCCCGAACGCAGTCTCAGAATATGTACCGTATCCTAAAAGTTACCACGCCAAATTGTCCGGATTGTGACAGACAAGAAGATCTTTACCACATTTTGATGGAATGTGTTCGAAACGAGTCGCAACGACAGGAGATTATGTGCCGGTTTCCTGCACTCCGAGAGGTTGGCGGCTGTAACAGTGCCCTAGGGCATCCTTTAACAGAGGAGGTCAGGGCCCTGTTGCGGCTGTATAAAAAAGGACTTCGTAGTGTGTATTGTCAGTAGTTTTTAATTTACTCGTAGTGTATTTTGAATAGAGGACTGTACGGAGCGACTTAGTCCTTCTGGGACCAAGCTCCTTTAAATTAAGATTTAAAAAAAAAGTAGCAGCCCATTAACGTCCCACTGCTGGGCACAGGTCTCCTCACTCATGTGAGAGAGGGTTTTAGAGCATAGACCCACCACGCTGCTCCACTGCGGATTGGCAGGCAGGTTTGACATATATTGTACAAAAATGTGACACCTATTATTTTTTTACTTGTTTATTCATATTACTTAAAGGTTTTTTTAAATACAAATATTAAAAAAGGAATTCCTGTTTTCAGTGCTCCTTTTCCATATAACCGACAAAAGAGTGTAAACAAACAACATGATCATTCCATGCGAATAATCAATAAGGCCCCGAGCAATAAATACTCTTTACGTCCACTTTTAGTGTAAAGATTAAAAACGGCATTTAATATTCTTTTTGTAACTTTTGTTTAATGAATAAATTATTATATTATTAAAAAGTTATAAACATTTGTCTTGATTACCAAAACAATTACATTTCTTATAAAGACTACGGCTCGGAACTCCAAATATTTAGGTAAAGCTTATGATATTTCATCGTGCTTTAAATAGAAATAAAAATCACTCAAAGTTTTTTAAACATTTTATAGTTTTCAAATAATAACAAATACATTTTTAATTACTCATAAAAGACCACAAAATCATTACTATAACATTACTAAAACTTTTATTTAAATTCAAATATACTCGTGTAACTCATCAATTAGTCACGTAAGGTGATAAATCGGTGGTTAAGAATTTGTTAGTTGGAGTATTATCGAAAAAGTTGTTTAAGGTTTTAAGTAGGATTTTCATAGCAACGTCGATGATATCCTTTCCAAATGACTTCATAACAAATTTCCAATTTTCATTCACAAACTTGACAACGGTTTCAGCTGTAAAATAAACACTATGTATAAAATTTACAAAATATGCGTATATTACGCCAATGGGTGAACAGAATGTCAAGAAAATAATTGTACTTATTATACTTAACTATATGAGAATCTAATAAATGCTCAGCGGGAAATGCAATGCCATATCGTTAATGAGAGAACTTAGTGACTATAAAGCTCAATAAATTACTTACTGGCATCTTCATCACCCAAGAAGAATTTGTCCGCTTCAATTTTTGCACCCTCTAAATCGTAATCGTAGACGAATTTACTATCGTCACACTTGAAGTATATATTACCGTCGTCTTTTTTGATGACATCAAAGAAGTCTTGCAGCTTCATGTGCAATTTTTCTGAAATTATTTTGGATATATAGTTATAATTTTGTTATATTCCGATCATTTTCAATAAACCGATAATAATAATATAATAAAACCATAATAACGTTGCGATATGAAACGTTACAGGTGTTTATTTACATAATTCTCTTCTAGATAATTGCATAACCGACCTTAGGAAAGATCGCATAGTATATATATAGTTAAAAATAATTTGTCGCCATTATTCTCGTTGCTATCTTTTTGTAACAGATATTGTAATAAGTCATTTGTTACTCACCAACTTTTGCTTTAATATTTCCCTCACCATGGATATTTTTGCCACCAAGCATACTCTCAACAAGAGGGCCATTGCCTTCTATTTTGTATTTACCAACAACGTTTATATCGCAGGTGACTTCTATAATGACGTTACCTTTTTTATAATTTGGTCTAAGGAAAGACAAAAAATATGATCATAGCATTTTATAAAAAAAAATACAATTAAAAGTTAAATATTTCAATATGGTTCATTTATAATTATTCTGATACGATATTGTATTTAAAATATTTATTTACTCTCTCATCACCAGTCCCAGTGCAGGTTTTAGGTTCCCTAACTAATGCTGACTGCGAATGGGCTGTGCAACTAGGTAAAAATTAAATAATTTACGTATGTACTTACGTAATTTTGTCAACTACACAGTCTTTTACTCCAGTAGCTGTTCCTTCTGTTAGCGTGATATTTGCAAGACCAAGGAGTGTTATGACTGTGTTACTAATATCAAGTGGGTCTATTGGTTTTATATCAAGTTCTTTAAGACCCTTATCACTTACATCTTTAATTACGGTTTCAATAAGTTGTTTCTCACATGAAGTGTCATCTATATCACATTTGCTTAGCGTATCAACTGCAAATAATACCATAAAATGAAAATATTAAATTTTCTGATACAGTTTTATGATGTAAAATATGAGCAACAAAATAAAATATTTTGTAGTTTATAAGTATTTTCGTCATTTTTAGTGTAGTAGTTATTAATAAAAAAAAAATAGTATACCACGAAACCTATTTTGTCTGTGATTATATTACATGACTATAAAGAAGTATTGTAAAATCAGTGTTATATTTAATACTTTTTACTTGCATTTACCTTTTCTTACTTTTGATATGCAAGAGAATATTGTTCATTACCTTTTTTAACTTAACTTTTGCATGTTTCAAATATCTTAAAGAAATTATTAAAAATACTTACCATAAGCCGTGTCATTTATTGCAACTAGTACAGAAGCAATAACAACCGTCAGAATTGACCTCATATTGGTTAACTTCTATCGCAAGAGGATCTCGCACAATAAATAAACAAATTGAGATTTCGGTTTATATGTAGATCATAATTGTATAAAAAAGGAACTACGTATAGAATTAGCTTCAACAAAACCGGTTTGGATTAATTAAAACCTCGCGATAAACATGCAATTACATTCATACTTTATTACTTACTAAAAAATTATACTTACGCAAGAATCCTTTAAATTTGAGAATTATGCACAAAAAGGATGAAAACGAACATTGTAATTTGCATATTACTTACGTTAATTGAACATTATCGTATGTTTCATTATTACGAAATATAATAACGACAATAAAGTTATAAATGTTTATTATTATCATTATATTTATTTATTTGTATAGTATGGACGTTCTAGCGTTGGTTGAATATTTAGAATTATATTCATAGACTCTACGTTTATTTAAACTAAAAAGTTACCATATTCTTTAAAATCTGTAAAGAAATAAAAATTATAGATAAAATATAATAATAATGTTAATTTATTATTTTGTCTCGCTTGCACTTTATTAGACGTTAAAGTCCCACTAAACTTTTAAGTTTTTCTTTAGAAAAACATTTATTATAGCTCGCAGTTTCTAGGGAACAGCGTGACTTGAAGACTCAATCGCTATTTTAAAAATATTTTGAAATGATAATTTCTTTATTATTGCTTAAAATTTGCTAATTAAAATAAATGTTTATATGTGACTTTAAATAATAATTTATTGTGTGTAATTTTCAACACATAATAACATATTTAAAAATCCTATCAGAAATAAAATGTTCATATAAAAGAATTTGTCGGTAGTAAAACATCGATGTAAAACTTGCCATACTGGATAATTGGCACAAACCCGTATTCCCAGTAGAAGGCGATAAGAATGACTATTTGTGATTATTTTAACCCCCGTCTGCATTATGTAAAACGTTATCGAGTTTTTTAGCTTTTCCAAATAAATCAAAAATGCGGCTTCAAAAATTTATAAAAAGAATTATCAATTTAAATCTCACTTTTTTAATCTGATTTACTAAAGTAAAAACTGATTAAAGTTCAATATTACATCAACAATCATTATCAGTCTAAAATTGAAAATGTGTAACGAAAAATAATATTATTTAAATATTTTCTGAGATTACTTTCCGATCCCTTTAAAAAACTTCAAAAGTGCGTGGCTGCAAGGTACACATGTCAGAATTGGCATACATGCATTCTTTGGCAAACAATTTTTTAAGTCTTGTTTATTTTTACACAACTCCAAAACTAAGTTTCATTGATAGAAAATACATTAGGAATTTAATTAATTTAATTGTCATTGAAATATTAATATTCTCCAAAATTAATACCAATAATTTATTGAAATCTCAAATGACTAATTGTAAATGAAAATGCCACATGTTTTTAGTTAATATTAGAAATTATTAATTAAATTTTGTTTTTGAATTTAAAATTTTGAAAAGTTAATTTATAAAATATTTTTATTTTATGTTTTATGAAAAGTACTTTATTATATTATTAAATGACCAGTCGCAAATTAATATGCCACATGTTACTTGGAAATATGAAAACTATCTAATGTTTAAAACGAATCAGCATAAAAAACGCTGCACGTCTTCGTGGCGCTAATCATGCGTTTCATCCGTAAAAAAATTACCCTCGTGCGCCTAAAGGGGTTTCAATACAAAAATAAAAATTTAAATTGTTTGTCTGTAAAGTCGGCTTACTGATGATAATTTTATTTGATAACGTCATAAGAAAACATTGATAATAATTGTTGTTGTAATAAAAACTCTGGAAACCACATTAACTTTTCACTTCACTTTATAAATAGTTGACAAAAAGTTCAAGTGTAGGTTGTGTGCTGCCGCTATCTGTCTTCTACTCGAATGAATCGGCCGATGGAGTGGTAAAGAGATGCGTCACAAGCCGGACGCTTAGGCCGATCACGCCTCTCTATTGCTTGTTCCGTAATCTCGCTCGTGTACTCGGTTCAGGCAGAACATGACAATGAGATATGCTTTTTCTTGTGAGCTACCGACGTTTATCAATATATTAGACATTATCACGTCAAGACCGTTATGTAATTTGGCGTGCATGGCGATATGTAATATGGCCCCGTGTTCGATCTCCGATAGGGGAATTTAGAAAATTGTATTTTCTAATTTGTCTGAATCTGGACTGCAGTTACCCTAGACTCAATCAGACATACCGCCAAACAAAGAGATTTGAGTTCCGGTACAATGCTGTGTAGAAACCATAAGGGGTATGTCGCCTCTTACGAGATTAGCGCGCTTCCATCTTAGACTGTATCATCAGTTACTATCAGGTGAGATCAGAGTCAAGCGCTAAACTGTCAGTAATAAAAAAAATATGTCGTCTTTCTTTTCGTATTTATATAAAATGGACCGATTGTTGTTGTTTGAATATTGATAAATAACCAATGTTTAATTGCTTATATAAATTAGAAGAAAAAATGAGATTTGAATTGATTTTTTATTTTTAATAAATTTTTATGTTGCATTTTTACTGCTTATGAAAAAGCTGAAAACCTCTATCGCCTATAAATGGTGCACCATACACGAATGAGAAATTTGTGTGTAACACTATTTATAAAACTCGCGAACGGGTGAACCGATTTTAATGAAACATGAAAGGATCGTAGAGGAAAAATATAATAGATTATAAATACTCAATTCGAAATGTAAACAAAAACAGAAGGTACTAATGGACACCCTCAAATCCATCGCTATTCATCATTCCAGATCATTTGGTATGCATAATCGTTATAGAGTGACTAAAGTTAAAAACAACGTAAGCAGTAGTTTTTTTTTATCTGTGGGGAATTAAAAATTCTGCAAAAATATTTAAATTTTGATGTTTTTTGCAATTTTTATTTGTAGAAAAACGTGAACAGTAGTAGTTTTTTTTGCAAATCAATTTGTTGTTTCAGTCAATCAATGTTTAAGATATATTGGAACATATTTCGATTATTGTATAACGAAATATTGAAATGGTAGATTGTAGTGTATTTTTTTCCTTTGCAGTGAAACAAAATTTGTTGCAGTAGATTATAATGCATTTTCTTCACTTGTTCTAAAATGAAATTTGTGAAAAAAAGTTCCACCTCAATCGAGCTTTACTTAATAAATCCAGAATATAAACAAGATATCCTGGATTTATCTGAATATATTTCCGCATTATACGTTACCTCTTATCAGAAGATTAAATGGATATAGTTATCCTTAGAAGATATATAGTCGTCTATTGACTAGTACTTTATTAATAATATTAAAATACAAAAGACTACTTTATATGGCCTTGATGTTCAGTAAAATTTATTATTGGTACTCTGACACTGTAAACAGACATTAAATTTAATCCTAAAAATACTTTATTTATATGTATATATATGTGTTCAAAAATTTACTAGAAATATTTATGACTGTTAAATCTAGGGTAGAAAATAATTTTTCAATAAATATAAAATGAAAACAATGTGTCTATGTACAACATTTTATTTAATATAAATATTTACATCATATAGTTACGTATGGTGTTAAATCAGTTGAAATAAATTTATTGGTAGGAGTATTGTCGAAGAAGTTGATCAATATTTTAGACATAATATCCATAGCGACGTCAAAGATATCCTTTCCAAACGACTTCAGAACAAACTTCCAATTGTCATTTAAAAACGCAACCACCGTTTCAGCTGTAAAATAAATGTTACATTAACGTATATAAGAATATAGTAGTTACAACTAATACTAATTTGTTACTCATGTCTGTAGTCGAATATGCTAACCACTAGATCAATGAGGCAGTCAGATCAGAGGTAGATGATTGCCCTATGTTTAGTAATTTAGTTAAGAATACCCTATCGTGTAACCCAAAAAATACAATACGATAAAATATCAAAGTCTTCCTCTTCCTTGATTCGTTTCCTCAAGTCTGAGGTTCATGACGAACACCTCCGATGAGTAATTTTCTTTGAATTATGGGAACATCATTTGCCTCTGCTATCCACGGCATGTAAAGCAACGTAGACGGATGTTAGTAATGCGGTGCGGATCTGATCGGACCAACGCATTGGGCTACAACCTATTGCTCTTTTGCACTTCTCCAGTTATCACGAGCTTTTGGAGGTTTCAAATTCTTATATGAACAAAATAAAATATATTTTTCAGCGCTATAGACTTTAGATGTAGTGAAAGCTCTTAATGATAAGCCTGTATTATCTTATAATAATTAAAATACTTACTGGCATCTTCATCACCCAAAAAGACCTTATCAACATCAATCTTTGCTCCTTCCATATCATAATCGTAAATGAATTTGGTCTTGTCACACTTGATGTATATGTTACCGTCGTCTTTTTTGACTAAGTCATAGAAATATTGCAGTTTCAAATGTAATTTTTCTGAAAATTTATAGTCATTCCAATTTTAGTGTCACGTAATCCGGAGTTTAGAGAGAAAAAGGGATGTACCATATGCAATAATAAAATAGTTTCAAATATCATTGAAGATGCTATAAATTCTTGACCTTGTACAGCAAATGCGATAAAACGGGAAATATTTAACATATCTGTTATCGCGTCATGCGTGAACCTTATCTTTTAATAAACATGGTCCATATTTTATACATCAGATTTTAAGGTTTTTGTTAATAGAACTAATTTCAAACCGCTATCCTGAATAGTTATAGGTTTTTGTAGATTGGACTGTCTTGATAGGGACTAATGATATGTATGATATACATATATTGAAAGTTCAATTAGATGCTGATAGTCTATTGATATTCATTTAAATTTCAGTTCGTGGGATTTGATTGGATTTATCTTTCTAGTTTCTAACAGCAACTTTGGTTTGATAATATTCATTGTTATTCAAGCTCTTTGAGAGAATTTAAAATTGTCAGACTTGCATATGATTTCATACCGTTTGTTCGGTTTGTGTAATTGAGTGAATATAATTTGCACTGCACAGTATTTCAGTCGATATTGTCAAAAGTCGCCCACTTCATTTAATATTATTAATCAATTTAGATTTTAATGTCCTATCTTACAATAGTATAACAACTTCTCCGTTTATTTTTTTCCAAAACAAATACTGAAATAATTAATAACTCACCAACTTTTGCTTTAACATTTCCCTCCCCATGCATATTTTTGCCACCAAACAGATTCTCGACAAGCGGGCCATTACCCTCCATTTTATATTTGCCATCTATGTTTACATCACAAGTGACATAAATAATTGCATGGCCTTTCTTATAATCAGATCTAAAAACGACAAATTGAATTGTAAGAATAAGCATTTCTTATTGAATATAAATACTTTGTTCCTTTTTAGTTATAGGATTCACTACTATTGTACATAAATAGACAATAGTAATTAACCTAAATCATATCTTATACATGTCCTTAGACAAAAAATATTAAGAATATGAGTTATTGATGTTTAGTAATTTGCATCTGTACTTACACCATATTTTCTATCACGCAGTCTTTTATTCCTGTAGCCTTTCCTTCTGGTACAGTGATATTTACAAGACCAAGGACTGCTATTGTAATGTCATGAAGACCAATTGGATCAATTGGTTGTATATTTAATTCTTTAATCCCTGTTTTGCTTATATCTTTAATGACATTCTGAATAAGTTGTTTTTCACACGAGGTATCATCTATTTCACATTTCATAAGGTTATCAACTGAAAGTAAAATTGAAAAATGAAAATATTTAATTTTATAAGTTATCAATATAATGATTTCATTTGTTACATCATATAAAAATAAATACTCTTAAGAAAGTAAAATATCTAATGCGATACATTTAATCAAGTGGTTTCTCTAATAACAGTTCACTATACATTAAAGCAAAACTGATGGCCTCGCTGTCGCAATGGTGCCACTAATCGATTTGTTATCAGAGTTACTGGGTTTGATTCCTGTCAGAGAGATTTAGGAAATTATATTGTCCAAATTGTATGAATCAGGACTGGTAGGAGACTTCGGGCATAGCTAGTTAACATGCTACCAGCATAGACGTGCCATCAAACAAAAAATTGTATTTGTAGAAAGCAAAAGATTTATATCTCTTACTAGATTAGTGCGCTGCTATATTTGACTGTGTCATCACCTATCGTCAGGTGAGATAACAGTTAAGAACTAACAGTAAATAGTTAAATTCAAGTTAAATTCAACAGTAAATAGTTAAATACAAGCCAGACCATCACTTCTTATGTAATTAGACACATAATGAAGTTTAAGAGAACAAAAATTGTAAACGACGGAAAGACATTTATTTGACTTCTTCAGCTCCCACATAATAGAGGACTAACTGAATAATATCATCACAGTGTTTTAAAATGTTTGAAAATATTTTTTATCATAAATATATTTTTGTCGTAAGCGAAACTTACCATAGGCAGAGTCACTTAATGCAAGTAGTGCACAAGAGATCACAAAAATCAGTTTAGAACTCATTTTGGATACCTTCTATTACAAGAAGATCTAACGCAATAACAAAACAAATTGTGATGTCTATATATACATACAACAACAATGTAAAAAAAACTTTATAAAAATCTACAGTACCGCTTACAATTAATGAAATCCTTGAGATAATATTCATAAAAGTACATGTTAATGTATTGTACGTTACCGGTACTTAGTAAAAAAAATCCTTCTAACGTGAGAATATATTGTAAATTATGTTTTTTAAGGACCTTGTATTTAATAGTATATATTAGTATAATTGAATATTAAATACTACAAAACAAAATTACAGGGTTCTATACAATATATGAAGTATGTAATAATCATGTGTCACTAGGAGTATTTTCATTTGTTACATGAAAATAACAGATACGTAAAATAAAAACCTTTTTTTTATTTATAAACGTAATTGTTTGTTTCCAATTACATGTGAAACAGTAGACTGATTTTGATCAGCCTCTGAGCGGCAAATAGATCAGAATACTTGTTATTCAGTAAATTTATCTAGAAAAGACAAATTCCAATCGCCATTAGTAAAGTCATATTAAGATTAGCCGCATAAGGTTGGAGTGAGAACTGGAGAGACGTTGCAAGGCTTAAGTTCTTTACAAACTGAATTTATTAAAAATCATGATAGAAGATCATATTTATTGACGTACCAACATAATTTTTTTAGTTAGAAACGTGACCTCGCATTACATTTATCGGATTATTTTGTACAGACTAATGGTATGGTTAAAATTAATTTCTCATTTATATCTACACACATATATATATATATATATATATATATATATTGATTTGTTTCATTTGATACCAGATTCTTAGTCTTGTCTATTAAGTAACGCTATATTTGAAATCTGCAAAGTTAACTGGCATTTAACATTACTCCATTACGATGTTAATTTAATGTACAATTTTTAATAATCTAAAAACAACGCAAGTTTTCCTTTACCCAATTATTAAATCATTTTAATCGTTTTATTGAGTTATTAGTGATTAATCTAGTTATTTTAAGGAAAGCTCACTTCGTAGTTTATCTAGTATTATTACAGCAACATAGCTCCATACATTTTTTTTCTGTCAACTCAATGTCAATCTGACTTCACCGAAACCGGATTTGAAGATATTTTCCAGAGAAGGATGTCATGTTTCAGGATTTTAGGAGTAGTCGCATTGTAATATATTTAAATCAAGTTCCTATTAATAACAAAAAAATTGGGATTAACCAAACGAAAAAGTGAAATGTGACTAATTTTTAAAACCACATAATTGGTTATTGATATGTTGCGTATCCACTAGATTATACAATAATATATAATAATAATACTTTTGTTAGGACAGATTTTGAGTTATATTTTTAATGAATATTATGTGTACTAAAGACAAGCAAAATAAAATGTACAATATGTAATGTGTAATGTTTGAAGTATTGTATGTTTAAACAGTTGATTTTTTCCACCATTTCTTGCACAAGTTTCATATACCAGAAACTTCTTAAAATAAAAACGTCTTTGTGTCTCTGCATATATTAATACAAAACCTCTTAAGCTTGAAATACATTTTTGATATAAATCTGCCACAAAAAAATCACATTCATTTATATTAACCATGCTGGTGAAATCATTACCGTGATATAATTCTTCACACACACACACAGTGGCAATGGGCGGGGCACATAGTCCGAAAGATAGATGGACGTTGGGGGCCGAAGGTGCTGGAGTGACTACCCTGCACCGGACGGCGCAGTCTAGGCAGGCCCCCCACAAGGTGGGCCGATGATATAAAGAGTAACGCCGGTAGCCGCTGGGACCAGGCGGCGCAAGATCGGGCCTTGTGGAGGTCATTACCGGAGACCTATGTCCAACAGTGGACGTCCATCGGCGACGACGACGACACACACGTATATATATATATATATATATATATATATATTAGTAGTGGGGCAGGATGGAGTTCAGTTGCCTCCTTCTGCAAGGCTGTCGTCTCGTAGAAGAAGGCATTAGAGAGAGATAGACAGCACCCGCCACTCTCCTTTGAAGGAGGAAAGGTGGTAAGAAACACGCTTCATGAACGCTTCACACCTTCTTAAAATACTTGGTCGGCTTTAACTTGGCATATCAGAAAAAAGCCGCATTCGAGCCTGTGATAACTTCTTCTTAAGTTATCGCAGGTGTCACTGAGTTTTAGTGAGTATTCTGGCTCAGCTAGTGACTCCCACACTCCATTTTACCCGCTGGACAATGTCAATACGCACTTCAATCAGGCCTACAATCTAATCGGAGTGCGAGACTCGTTGGCGGCCAGATTACCAACTGAAACCCAGCGAAATTCTACCCGCCCCTTAGTGAAGCACCACTAAAGGATACGGTCTTGGCATGGGGGCAATAAACAATTCCCAGTAACAAAAAAATTCACAAAATGTACTACTACTTTACCGATACTATAAATAATTACCTCCTTGAACTTGAAATTCGGTTTGTTTTTTACATTTATTTAACCTATATCTAATTCCAAAGTCAACATCAAAGCAGCCTATGCTCGTCTTCTATCTATATGAATATTTCATGAAAACTAATTTATATTATTAGTATACAATTCACAGTAATTGTATGGTAAATTTTTGTTATTTGCGTCACAAGACCGTCAACTAAACAATTTTAGGATAAAGAAAAATTTAGAGAACAGTGCGCTTAAAAGCTTGCTTGGACTTTTTCTTGATTAGTAAGAATTCAATAGCTTAATTGCTACTTAATAATGACATGGAACTCATACATAATTCATTTAGGCTTAACAAGGTCTTTTGAAGCAATGTTGCCAATTCAAATAAGTCATTCAAATACAAGGGGTATTCGAATGACTTATTTAGGAAAGGAAACTGTTAGGAAAGTTTCATGTAAGTCACATGAAAGTTGTATAATCAAGGTGCACTGAGCGCCTTAACCTGAGTTCTATCCTCAAGCACCCAGTATATATTTACATGAATCATTTCATTCCATTTTTGCTCATTATATTTTTTCTTCACGTCATAAAAATTGTATATAAGAATTACTGTAATTATTTAAACCATGCGTTAATTAGCGATTAAGAACCCAATTTGAAGTCAAAACTTATAAATTCCAGTCAAATTATTTCACTGGTTAATTTAACCTTATCGTTATTGCCTCAAAAATGAAAAAAAAAATTGTTTCAAGATTTTCCACAAGATCAAGGTCTATAAGCCTTTAGTTGTACAGGCGTTTAAATGAGGCTTGCACATGTACATATGTTTCTATACGTTCGTGAATTTAAGGAACTTTTATGAAGTGCTTTTCACGGGTCATAAACTTCAGTACTGACTGAGTTACCATTTTATGATCGTTTCAGCCTTGTGCAAAATTATTGCTATTTTTCCTATTATATACAATCAACTGATGTTGGTCTTCAGTCTTCGAACAGTGCGCGTTGCCAGTGATGACCTACGGTTTTAAGACGTGGTCGCCGACTATGGGCCTCATGCGGTAGCTCAAAGTCACTCAGCGTGCGATGGAGAGGGCTATACTCGGAGTTTCTCGACGTGATCGAATGAGAAATAAAGAGATTCGTAGTAGAACCCAAGGTACCGACATAATCCTACGACTCGCGAAACTGAAGTGGCAATGGGCGGGGTACATAGTCCGAAGGACCGATGGACGTTTGGGGCCGAAGATGCTGGAGTGGCGACCCCTACAAGGTGGACCGATGATATAAAGAGGGTCGTCGGTAGCCGCTGGAGCCAGGCGGCGCATGATCGGGCCTTGTGGACGTCATTACGTGAGACACAATGAACAAGCAACAACGACCAATCAACGAGACTGTTAACGCACAGTGAAGCAGCGTGGTGGGTTTATGTTTTAGAAACCGTTTCTCTTATGATGCCTGTGCCCAGCAGAGATATAATAATGGACTGATACTTACATTACCTTTTGTTAGACAAACCTTGTAACATTTCAGTATAACAATAGTAGTACATAATACTGAGTAATTGTACATCTATTTTTAGTGTTGTGTTCAATAAAGTATATTATCTATCTCTCTATAACAATATTTGTAATATGATAGTAAGTGGTTGTTCAGAATATGCTGTACCATCTTCCATTTTTCATAGACCATTCATTTAAATCCCGTCCAGTAGGTCCGGTAACTAGAGCATTTAAATAAAAAAATAGTGGGTAGTAGCCTTATATACTGAATATGTCTTTACTCGTATGGTGTTCAACCATCAAATTACCAGCCCATCGAACTATGAAAATGAAAGAAAAGAGAGTGCACTTGTGTACAATGCCTGTCAACCCGCAGTGGAGCAGCGTCGTGGGTCTTACGCTATAAAAACCCTCTCTCTTATGAGTCCGGAGGCTTGTGCCCAGCAGTGAGACGTTATTGAGCTGCTACTTATATATTGCGTCCAATAAACATTCTAGGCTCAGATAAAATATTAAATACAATTTCTGAAATTGGCCCAACAAGTAATCGAATTTTGGATTGATGCTAAAAATTGTTGCAATGCTGCTAAAATTGTTGATTGACGCTAAAAAGCGTGTACTCGCAACCATACAAGCGTTCAAATTGTCTTTCAGTAAATTAAACTGCAATAATTTTTCAAATGCCACATTGTATATTTCCGGTCTTTTTTTGAGTACATGAAAAAATATCACATTCAAACAAAAGTTGATTTAGAGACTTAAAATTTTACTACGGGAACAATAAAATTGATACTGAATTTTTTATCTACTATATCCTTAGCAAGAGATATATAGATAGTTCCTATAAAATTACATCAGTTCTCAACAGAATGTGACAAATCTTCGACGATATATTCGTCAGTAGGAACGTTTGCAAGGAATTTGTTAGCCGCGGTCGTGTAAATGTTCACAGCTGTGCGGAGAAATACTGGCCCGTATGACTTCATAATTGATCTCCAGTGCTGATTCATGTAGGCAGCTCCAAGTTGACCTGAAATAAATTGAATAATCTATATATATATAACTGTTAAATATTGGTAAAGTATGGCCGTGTCGAATACGATAATTCGTGCTTGTTTGCTTTATGAATAATTACAGTCTTATTTCAAGTAAATAAACTTATGTTATACATCACCTTTTAGAAGTACAAAAAATTACCCCACTACTCTTGCTTGCGATGTTCAATTGACATAATAAATAGTAATGAACATCGCACTACACTTTTTGCTTTCCTTTGAAATGTTCCAACTTTCCGTTTCAATCATTCTCATGAAACCTTTCTTACAAGTTCGTCGGTTTACAGTAATTTTGACCTGGCCCTTATTTAAAATGTCCTGGATTTGGTCCAGGTATGTTCGCCTTGGTCTTTCCCTTCCAACTTTCGCATTCACTCTTGACTCATAAATCCTTTTTGTCATTCATTCTCTTTACGTGCCCGAACCATCTAAGCATACCTTTCTCAATTTTAGTCACTACATCTTCTTTTATACCACAACGTTATACCACACGTTCTTTTATACCACAGTACCCAATACTATAAAAATATGCAATATCAGTAATGGCATGGAGAAATATAAATATGATTACAAAATTCAAAAATTCAAAAAGAATTTATATTACCTGACGTTTGCAAGTAAAATGACACAGAATAACGACTACTTAAATATATCGATAATTTGACGCCCTCCCCACTTTGCAGAGGTCTCGGGTTCAATCGTCGGTAGACCAAATTTAGGAAATTGCTATTTCTAATTTCTCTGAATTTGGACTGGTGGTAGGATTGTTCCGGGGCTATTTACAACCCTGCCAGCAAAGACATACCCTAAGATGCGTTTCGGTACGATGCTGTGTAGAAACCATAAGAGGTAAATTGCCTCTTATCAGATTTACGCGCTTCCATCACTTACCGTCAGATACACACACACACACACACACACACAGTCAAGCGCTAACCTGCCAGTGATAAAAAAATGGTGTATAATTTTAAATTTAAGTAATATATTTTTGATAAGTATGATTGCCTTATGGACTGCCATGCAATGACCAGAGAGAACATTAATTTACTCTTCCTACTAATAAAAACGCGCTTTCATAATTTGTTATATATATATGCCCTAATAAAAGGATAAAGACACTTACTGACGTCAGTGTTTCCAATTAAAATATTTTCGGCGAAGAAGGTTGCCTTCGCTATACTATACGAATATTGAGCTGATTCCTCTTCCAGTTTCATGTAAATTTTATCGTCTTCTTTTTTAAATAGATCGAGTATTGTTTTAAACTTGAGTTGAACTTTTTCTGAAAATTATAATAGTGTTTAATATAGATAACACATTTTAATGTACTGAAAATTATGCCATTGAAGTGTGTGCTCTTTAGGCGTATTGTGCTCTTTTATAAAGTTAGGTCGTCTTATTTAAAGTTTGTACACTTAGAATATTTAGTTTCTGTAAAAATCTAAATATCAAATGTAGCCAATCTTAGGCCATATACAACAATTTAAAAATATATTTCTTGTGAAAGCATACATGCAAGCAAATAAAGAGCTGTTAATCCAAAATCTTCAATTTATTGATGTTACAGCTTCTCAAGGCATGCTGTACACTTTATTTGGGAAAAAACTCTGCTCTCGTTAACTGCTGGAGCGAGAGAGTCATAGTCACGTGGCAAGGCACATTATTGATAGTAATATATACACAGTAATAATTATATATTTTATAAAGTGTGTTAAGTACTTTTTTTTATCAGCGTGAATAATATTTTGATAATTATTATATATCTACGAGTGACAAAAACAATCCTTACCAAGCTTCAATTTCCCTTTTCCATCAGCATTTACAGAAGAAGTTCCAAGAAGTGACTGTATCTTTTCATTTGTACCCGATAATTTAATATGACCTTTAATTATTAGTTCCTCACAAACTAAATCATGTGATGCAATCCTGTTTTCTACATCCAAGCTGTAACATTGTAAATATGAAGTTTAATATCAGACACGATTGTCTAGCAACTATAAGAGGATACAATAATAATCCTCCTAAGGAAATTAAGACCAGGCATTTAATTTATAAGAAGTTATATTTGAAAATATTATAGTATCCGAGTAAATGCATAAACACATATCTCTGTTTCTTGATTCTCATACTCCAATTAGACGGAATATTTAAGTACTTTATGAAAAAGGCTCATGCAAATCATCATAATCTAAGTAGTATAATTTGTATTTTATCGATATTATCACTTAAAGGGTAGGCGAAACGTTTCGACACAGGTTTTTCTCAAGAGAGTCTTCACGTATTATTGTTAAATACTAAATAATTTATTGAAATAAAAAAAATATACCTATATTTTGTGAAAACGCAACTTCCAATACCCTTGAGCACACCATCAACAAGTTTAGCTTTTAGTCCATTTAGAATTGTCAAGGAGTAGTCTTTGACACTCAAAGGTTCTATCGGAGCGAGGCTAATTTCCGAAACCCCAGTTTTTTTGACGTCATTGAAAATATACTGATGTAACGATTTTAAACAGTCCTCATCGTTAATGCTACATTTTTCGGCTACATCCACTAAAAAGGCAATTTATATTATAAAAAAAGATCTATTACTAAACAGATATAATTCATTTCTTCATTTATTTCGCAAGGCAATTACGAATGTTATTACATTTTTGTAATTTTCCAAACTAATACAACTCCGTTTGTATTTGTAAGGAAAAGGCAAGATCTTCTGTAACAGGTATTTTATCTACCAGTCTATGACATAGAATAAAGACAATAAAACATTGATTTTAATTATATAAACTCCAATAGGAAGAGCAAGTTTTCTATTAACAGGTAAACTGGACACAACTATTTCCGACCTAAGGTAGTATGTGAATTTGCATTATAACAGAATAATATATGACTTTGTTCACTCTCAATTTTTCTGTATATTCAATAATTTCTTCAAATTTTCAATCGCGTACAAAATATTTCTGTATTGCAGTTTTTTAAGGAGAATTTAACTTGAAGTGGATGATGACTGATGTTAATATAGTTTTATCAAGTATTAATTAATTCATGTAAACTCGAAATTTATGCAAAATTTCACCATACGTTCACCTCAAAGAAAAAAAATATCTCCCTGTAATGAATTGAACAAGTTCGTGCCACGTAGCACGAACTTCTTTACAATGTTAGTTTGAACAAGTAGGTAATAATGTAAAGTAAAACATCTTTCACTCTTAAACTTCTGATCTGCCATTTTAAGTTAAAAATCCAAACACAACGTATGCTGATCTTATTTATAATAAAATATATTATCATTATTTCGAGATGTTAATTTAAAATCTTGTAACTCGACAACTAGATAAACAAACAGACAAATAAATAACAAATGTAAACTTGTAATTCTAAATGTTTAAATAAAGTAAGTTATTACATTACAAAAGTAACTAAATTTTAGTTTCTTGAAGTCTCGTGGAAATTTGTTTCTTCAATATTTTTAAATATTTATTTATTTAAATTCAATTTTCATATTATTTATTGATAGCACAAGTAAAATGTAAATTTTTTTCTTTCCTTGTTTTTTATTAAGAATCTTGTGGTAGACTATGTATTATTAGATGTAAATAACTAAAATCTCTTTATAACAGCTATTGTGCCTCATGGAAGTTTAATAAGTTGATTTTTATATAATAATACGTTATTGTGCTTCATGTTAACGGAAGAAATTGCGAAATATCCGCAATATCCTTGAAACAATTCTGTTACTTATCTTCTCAAGGAGTGTCACTGAATGAGTGATATACTATGTGAAATTATTTAAAAAAAGTACTTACCAACTGCGCCCTCACTAAAGCTTATACTTAAAAAAGTAAAGAGGATTGTACTAAAAACCAACATTCTGCCTCCCTGTCATTCACTGTTTATATTAAGAAATAGGTTCTTCACATTTATATACGTGGTGCAAAAATCAATAAAAATCAGAATAAAAAATGTGAATCAACCTGTTTATATGTGCATATAATGTTATTATAATTAGATGAATGAGGTAAATTAGTAATAAAACGATCGATTTTCAAGTGAAAAATGATGTCCAACGCTTATACTGTGTACAATATTAATAGCAAAAATTTATGAACATCAAAAAAGTAAAGTTCAAAGGTTAGTATTACATAATGTTATTTGTAATAAGTCAATTGATACAAGAGAATTTATTTATGCCTCCAGGTGCTGTATAATACTTTTAATAATAAAATATGCACGAATGATAATACACAAACAACTAGTGTAAAATTCATATGGGATTTCAAACTAATCTAAAAAAAAGGTTTTATTCTTATAAATGTCAGTTAAAATTAACTTTTTTATCTTGGTGATGTAAACATATATTTCTTTGAGGGCTAGCAAAAGAGATGTTGACCTGAAATAAATCGAATTAAGCTTCCTCGAAGTAACAATTTCTTCGAACGAAAAAAAAATTCAATTTGTTTTATTTTATTTATGTATAAAAAAACGATTTTTCTATTATATATTATATACTATTTGTTATATATCAAAGAAAAAAATACAGAGTATATGTATTTGTTTCTTTCTTACTATAAATATGGTAAGAAAAACTTACACTTATAATTTATAACTAGAGTACAAAAAAAATGCTGAATATTACTAATAAACACTCTGAAATATCTTAGTAACAGTTAATTTGTAAAGAATTATACGGGATGAAAAACGGTGAGTAAGTAGCAGCCAATTAACGTCCCATACGATAGAGGGCTATTAGAACAGGGATCCACCACGCTACTCAACTGCAGGTTGGCAGGCATAGTACACAATTCCGCCACTCTCATAGACCGATGTGACGGAAAACCGACGCGACCGGAGAGAGATCAGGCGCAGGACCGACAGCTTAACGTGCTCTCCGAGGCACGAAGGTGGATCGCACCGTCAACTTCCTAACTTTGTGTAAATATCCATTTTTGAATTAGCCCGACCCGGGATTCGAACCCACAACCTCATGTCTGTGGCCAAACATGGTACCCACTAGACCAAATGAGGCAGTTCTATTGTAAATGTTGGAACGTAGTAGAGATTATAAGCAAGTGTCATCGAAATTTTTGGATATTTCCAATAGGCCAATGAAGACCCGAAAAACTCTTATCATAGCCATTATTGTAGTTCAAGAATGGAGGGTTTTATATTTATTTTTAATGTAAAAAATATATGAAACGTTATTGAAAAAAAACTTTTATAATTCGCCAAGCCATTAGATCTTTATTTTGGATGTTCAATTCAAAACTTCAAAACATTAGTCAATAAACCAGAAGAAAACTCTAAAAATTCTTGAATCAAAAACGCAGACATGACGCTGTTGCACAAAATGTCGAAACGTACGTCATTAGTTGATTTAAACAATTTGTAGAATTTTCAAACGGCTCTTCTATAAAATTAGCTTTTATGAATAGTGTTGCTATTCCTCCATTATGTATAGCAGCCATCTCGATATTATTAGAAGGTTATCGCGATAACAATCAAAAAAAGAACAAAAATATTTTGGGAAAAAACTAATATGATAAAGGTCATTTGAGTAACAAAAAAACATGACATTGCTAGATTCGTTTTCAATATTTAAATCAAACCTGTTTGCAATGGAACCAAAATTATGCTTATTTCTTAACTTATGTCAAAAAGTGTTGCAGAATCGTTTAAATTTTGTGGGTCATTCGTTTTATTTTTTTCGGTGATCTGATATCCGCAAGTCAAATTGTTTCAATTTAAGCTTGATTTTGACAGTTTGTTGTATAGTAATATTTAATATATTCTATAACTATTGTCGAGGATCGTTCTTCTATACAGACATAATTATACAATTGTATAAAGAGAAGTAGGCTACATGTTCTGCTGGTTATGTAGCCTACTTCTGTTTATACAATATATGATAGTAGGAGCTCTGAGGTACGTCAGAAATGACGTCATTTATCGTGGCACCAGGACGCCCACCGTGGAGGTGTTCGTCCGGAACTTGGCGAGGAGTATGTTTCTCCACGCGGACAACTCCCTGCACACACACCTCCACGGCATTGTCAGCCAGCACCAAGGAGCAGCAAACACTGGGAGTTCCCTTCCTCGTGAGCTTCTGCTGTCACCGCCTCCTGACGTAGGCATCGATGACGAAGACGATGCAATGGCAGTGGCTATACCCGGACTGAAAAACTTACGGAATCGACCTAGATGAACCCGCTAACCTAGCCAGCGGGAACCAGCCCGTATCATTGCGGGCAAAATAGATTAAGGAGTAAGAAGGCAGTGCCTTGATGCCCACACCCCTCAACTGCAATTGAGAAAAACCCAGGAGAATCATAATTGTTAATATTATTGTATTTGAATTTAAATGCTGTGCTATTTTAGATGTAAATTTATTTAATCATAATTTTTCTTAATTTTACATTTTAATAATATAAAACTGTTTTCATGTTCTAAGTGCACTTAATTGCTAAATAAATCGATAAAATTTGAAATAGCTATTATTTTTCTTTTCACAATAATATATAGTGCACGAATAATGACATATTTACTAAAACTAATTATTAATTTATTTGGGAAACAGACTATTATTACATACTAACTTAAAAACTACATCATTACTACATACACAAAATTTTGTCTCATTTCCGCCATTAAATTAAAACACATACATAGCTATAAATATTATATCAGAGTTATTTTGCATAATAGAATGTTTATAAAAATAAACGAAAATTAAAATAAAATCACGAATAAAGTTTGAACCAATAATAAATTACACTGAACATTGAAACAGAGTATTTTTAAATATATTAATATAACATAATATCTATATATTTACAATATAAATATATTTTTGGGATATCTGGTTTATAAATATTGTAGGCATATTATTGCTTTATGAATATTGTAAATATTTTAAATATTGCTTTTTAAATTCACAAGATTCGAATTGGAATCAGTACATATTATTAAAATCTCTGTTATTTTGTAAATTAATAATATATTTATTACAAGAGCACAATTTCAATAAATAAGATAAATATCATATTTGAAATTATTTATAAATAGCAACAAAAGAACATCAATTAAGTTTTATTAAAAACTTCTTTATAATTTCACGTTATATATTTTTTGTGGTTCGTGAACCGTTCGCATATGATGACAAATCTTCAATGATATATTCTTTAGTCTTAAGGGCTGACACAAATTTTCTTTCCAAATCGCTGTGGGACTTCATAATATTGTCTATGATAGCCCAAATTAGTCTCTCTAGAACAACCTTCCAGTTGTCATTGACGTATGTAACTGCAATTGAAATAAAAAACATTTTCCAAGGTCGTTTTTACCCGTTTCATGTTGAGAATGATTTCATGCGTCGTTCCCGACGAACAAAATCGTAATAGGAAAATTATGACTTTACAGGAGGAAATAAAAAATGAATATCTTGAAAAATCAAGACTAGAAAAGAAGATTTTTTTATCAAAGTAGGAAATATTTTTTGCACTAGATTTTTACAAAGTTTTTAGTATAAATTTTCTTGATCAGTAAGAAAATTGTGAAAATGTCCAATACTGAAATAAGCTGTGGAACAATTGATGCAAACTAACTTTACGATATTGTTCGATTGTAATGATAAATCCGTGTTGCTGTGGTAAATGTTCATTGTGATACTGTTGCATAGCAAATATGAATACATTTTACTTTGCACTTACCCTGTGAATATATACCAATCTTCTAAAATTCACAGGTTGTCTGAAGGAGATCGCTCCAAGCGATAAGGCCGACTTTGTTATTATTTTTTGTTTTTATCTCTTTTACTATTTTGTATCTTTTTATTTTGTGTGCAATAAGTAATAAAATAAATAAGTAAATACTTTAGAAAAACAATATCGTACAATGACATTGTCATCGTATTCGATAACATAACTGACTTTAATATTATCTTGACTTTTGAGATTTGGTTATAGGTTTTTGCGTTATTGATCGTGTCAATTTTCACTTACGTTATTCTGTTGCACATAAAGATCATAATGGAATTAATTAATCCAAAAGTATTTATCGTGTAGGGTGTGTAGATAACGAATCTTTAATTAACCTGATTCTATCATAATAGCAATTACCATAGTGTTCGTCGGGGACGGTGGACGGTATTTTTAAGAGGAGTTTGTTGTTTTGTCGCTTGACAATTGCTGAAATGCAACTCCGCCGAAACGCAAAATATTTTATATAATCGGCGTTTATATAGGTATGTTTCAACTCGCTTTATGATGCGAAAAATTGTTTTTTAATACTGGCAGTTTAGTGCTTGACAGTGATCTCACCACATGGTAAGCGATGATACAGTCTAAGATGGAAGCGCGCTAATCTGGCAAGAGGCGACATATCCCTTATGGCTTCTACACAGTATCGTACCGAACACAAGTCTTTTTGTTTGATGGAATGTCTTTGCTGATAGCGTGAAAACTAGCCAAGGCCGAAACCTCCCACCGGTCCAGACTCAGACGAATTAGAAAATACAATATACCTCTGCTAGCAAAGCGAGTATTCGCACCACTGTGCCAGCGAGAGAGTCAAATTTGTTTTAGTTCTAAGTTTAAATCTATACTTCTGGACACATCTATTGGCCCACCTTGCATTCTCAGCTTCGTTTGGTCCTAGCTAAAATTTTATATTTGGTCGAGCAAAAAGTTTTTATGCAGTTTTGAACCTGGCACATTCATAATTTCATTCAATAGTCTTTTTTTGAATTTCGAACACAGAATTTAAAGAAACAAAAGACAATTTGGAGCCTGTTCGTTGTTAACAAACAATCGAATACTAAAAAAAACTTGATTTTATTGGTTTACTCGGATTTAATTCTTGAAAGTGTGATTTTTCTCATTGGTTTTGCAACAAACATTACTTATTCTTACCATTAAGGTAAGGTTCTATCAATAATCAATGGATACTTCGCCTGAAGTCGCCGCCCAAGCTGTGGCACTTATCCAGGCGGGGCACAGCCAACGAAATGTGAGTGTTCAACTTAATTTAAGTCGATCTGCGGTCCGAAATGTTTATTCGCGGTGCCTAGAGACTGGCGGCTTTGTTAATCGCCAAGGAAGGCCACGATCTCGGGTCACAACTGAAAGGCAGGATCGATTCATCGTGACGACCAGCTTGAGAAATCGTCACCTTACCTGCATTGAAATACAAAACCAACTTCGCGACTTCCACGGAGTATCTGTGAGCGCTCGAACAGTTCGGAGAAGGTTAAAAGAACGCGATATAGTACCACACAAGCCAGCTAATGGCTCCAATGC
>JACTOM010000003.1:1573541-1597160 GCA_015832385.1 Elymnias hypermnestra | reverse complement strand
TGCCGATAATCACCACGCTTGGCAGGCGGGTTGGTGATCGCAGTGCTGACCTTCTCGCACCGATAACGCTGCTGCCCGTTATCGGTCTGTGGTATTTAGGTCAGCTATATAGAATGGCTATACCGCCATTTGTCGGTCGCCAGAGCCTCGTCGGCAGGAGCAGGGTGCACCCTGTGCAGGTGAGGTTGGCGTTTGGAGAAACGGACTGGGACGCGTTTCCCCTTTACACCCCTAAAAAAATTATTCTAAAAATATTTTATCACGTGCCATCTACTACAAGTTGAAAAAATATTTGAACTTGAGAGGAATATTAAAATGGTATCTCATTAATAACGGAAAACTTGTAATCTACTGCTTATCCGGTAAGAGATAAATTACTTCTTACCTGATTAGCACGCTTCTATCTTAGACTGTATCATCACTTACCATCAGGTGTGACCACAGTCAAGCGCTTATCTGTCAGCAATAAAAAAAATTAAGACGAATGTTAACCTCATCCTTTTTTTTAAGCGGGTAAAAAAGGAATTGTACCTGATGTACTCGTATGTATAGGGATAACATTAACTAAAAGTAGGAAATTAAAAAAGTAACCAGCTTACCGATAAAGTTTTGATTTCTCCGTTCGTTCTTAAAAGAAAATTCTGTATTTTCTATATTGTACACATATCTACGAGATTTGTCATCTAGATCCATGTGGATTTCACCATCATCTTTCCGAACCAAAGTCAACGGAACTTCCAACTTAAAATGCACTCTCTCTGAAAAACCATTTTTCTGATCGTTAACAAGGAAGGTTGTCAGAAAAAGTGAGCTATTTAGCGATAAAACCGCCCAATTCCGCTCTTAAATTACTTTATGTTATTGTATTTTCTAATTTCATCTAAACAACAATTCCAATATTCCTTTCCCATTATTTTGAAACTTTTGGCTTAGTTTTGGTACCCTAAGATTACAAATTTTGGTAAATTTAAGTGAGTAATGTCTTAAAGCTCGGAAATGAGTCCGGTAATTAGAAAAGCGCCTTTGCATGTAATAACTGTATTATTGTCTTTAATATGACGGATTCGTCTTTACACAAATAATTATGTTATCCGACTGTGCAGAATATATAAATTAAACGCGTACATGTACAAATATAGTCACATTAATCAATAGTACTTTAACTCATCAACACCAGTTATGTCACACTATATACTTTATTATAATTTACTATACAAATAATTCACTGATATACGACACACAATAAACACTACACTGAGCCACTGATACAACTCGAATAAATCTCCGCTGTGACGTGATTTTACACGAAGACCATTTCCCGCGAAAACGCTATCGCTCATTTCATGATCAATGCTGCCACCCGTTTCCGCCGAAAAGCAATATCTGTATATATATATATATATATATATATATACAGACATATCTGTATATACAAAAAAACATTAAATGCTTTATATTACGAGTATGTATTCTGAAATATTCTATATACACAAACTTTTTAATTATTTATATAATTGGCAACCTACAAAAGTCTCGTTTATTTTTAAAAAGATAAATTTTTGAAATTAGAATGATGGTGATGGTCAATAGTTTGGGCTAAGGAAAAATTTGTTGCTATTTAGAAGTGTGCGCAATATTTGTTTATTTTCTTGCATTTCTTTAAAATCTCTTTTATATATAAAAGCGAAGTTTCGTGTGAATCCAAAAGTGGTGACGTATATATATATATATATATATATTTATATATTATTAGGCGGAAAAATGGAAAATATATACGGTAAGGAATGATATTTAGTATTTATTTATACAACCTAGCGATAAATCGTAATTAATTGAGAAATATTAATATGGCTTTGTACTGCCGGCCACACACATAGGTCTACGTACGTCACCGTTTAAATAAAACAACTTTGCAAAGTGAAATTATTATTACATTGATATCGCCACACCCGGGATCGAACCCGCAACCCTCTACGGGCGCAACACTAATACGTAAAAGTTTAGTTCTCTTCCCCCCCCCCCCCCGACTCTGCTACTACCGCTTCGCACGTAATACACCCTATAATATTCCAATGCAGCAACAAACGTAAGGTCATAGCCATTTCATTACAGACAGTTATATATTTTGCCATAAATCTCACCCTTACTGTAAGCCGTTGAGGAGTTCTATTGATCTTCATATTTAACTACGACAATTACTTGATAGGTGGCTCAAATATCCAGACAGCCCATAAAAGATTCTGCCCATAAAACAACCTTTGAAGTATAGACTTTCCAATAAACAAAGAATTTTCGAAATCGGTTGTCGTAATCTTGAGTTATTCGTCTATTTGTCGCGCACATGTTTAATAAAAATTTAACACTTATCCGGTTTTCCCATGGATGCCACCATCAGAACTGGATTTTAAAAAAATGGGACCCTATGACGACCATCACCTTTCATTTAAAAAAAATCATCAAGATCAGTCCACCCAGTCGGAAGATATGAGGTAACAAACATAAAAAAATACAGCCAAATTGATAACCTCCTTTTTTTGAAGTCGTTTAAAAGTGATAATGCCATAGATCCAAATGTAAGACGTTGTTGTTGAATGATATACTAGACCGTCTACAACATACAGAGTAAAAATCGTAAATCATTCTTGATACAAAATCAGGAACTCTATGAAAGCTACAGAGATAATATATCTCTTCTGTAAGCTTATACTAATTATTTAAGATATTTTAAATCTAGCTGTAAAATAAATAAATAAATGTAAATAGTCATTTAATATTTTAAGTTTATGATTGTATTTTTTCTGTCTTAATAATTTTTTTTTTATGTTACTATTTAATAATTCAATTTAATAATAATTCTGCCTTGATGTCATGTGTGGGCTACATCTGAAAATTAGTTGTTCCACTGAGAAATGTTTTAGTCAGAGCTGTTGGCCTATTAATCGTAGCGTATGTATAGTATTTTTAGAGTAATCTTAAGCTATAATACAAAAAATAAATGTTCATTTTTCATAAGGTTATGTTATGTATCACTGGAACAAATTTCCAATCTAATAAAACTTACTTAGTTCCAAAATTCCACTGCCACTAATATAACTGGACTGGGGGTACAATATGTTTGTTATAGGATTAGTCATTAATATCCGGAAAGAGCCCTCTATGGTTAAATCAGTATCGTATTCCTGTGTTAAAATGTTTTTCTCTAAATCGAGGCTGCAACAATGCAAAATTAAATAAAAAAAATATTAAGATGGTCTACTTTAGTTTTTCCAGTAGCAGTATCGTAAACTAGTAATATTATATCACTGCATTTCATAGCCTGTATGAAGAAACTGGACACAGAGGTGATTAAGATGGGTAATATTGATTGAAATTAACGAGATAAACTGTTAGAACTAAAAATATAACTTGCAATGTTTATTTTATAATTATTTTTTTACATTTACTAAGTATTTAAGTCTGAAACTTGAGCTCAAAATTTGGATGAAGCAAACAATTGAGCACATTCGAGTGAAGCTACAAAAGGTTTAAAATTAAATTTAATGACAGTCAGATTAATCTTATCAGCATAATATTAAAATAGTAAATCATATACTTACTCTACTTTAGTAAAAATATAATTTGCAATTCCCTTAACCGATCCTTCATCAAGAGATATCATTATCTTGTCATGAACTGAAACTGATATATTTCCCAATGACAAGGGATCCAAAGGTTTAACGTGGCCTTCCGGATACCCGTGTAGAGCATAATCTTTAAATACATTTTGATGTAATATGTGTAAGCATATTTTATCACTGAAATTGCATTGTTTATACGCGTTCACTGTAAAAAATTAGAGAAATTTCTTTTTTATTCATTACTTGCTGTTCATCGCGGTTTCACCAGCGTAGTACCCATCCCATGGGAATTTGCGAAAATCCATACATAGTAAACATGTACATTTGCGAAAAGATTTACTTTACTATTAATATAACTTCGAAGGTCTACAGATAAATGAGTAACTTAGCGAGTAAGCTTAATACTTATCTTTACATTATTGTCTTTCTAAATTAGGGACATAAAGATGCGGAAACAAATCTATACAATAAAAAACATATTTTGTTGTTTAATTGACATAGAGATCATGGAAATAAAATATTGCAAGTATAGTTAATACAGTAAAATTTTATAAAGATGCGAAAACTCACCAAAGCCAACAGTGACGTAATATAACCAAAATTTCAAAATTGTTGTGTTTAAAAGCATGGTTGTTCGTAAAAGTGGTTCATTAAATAAATATTCTTCTTGAAAACCTTCACGCAATACTAAAGAATTCCCATCCAAACTACAAAGTAATACAAATATAACCATACAATATAATAAAGACCGACTTATATATGCAGTCGTAAACTTGGATAAGATCTTAAAATATAGCAAAAAGTTACATATCAGTATATCAGGAATTAATCATGTAATATTATCTTATATACGTTTATGTATATTTTTTTATACTATAATGTACTCAGAAATGGAGTAAAACATCCATTCATTATAACGTGTTTTAGCTTAGCCTTTAAACCTCTGTTGCTGTTCTAGCCTACTGACGGGTAGATTATTATGATCATTAAGGAGCTTGTATATTGATCTGTTTCCAATGAGATCGTCATGACCAGGTTGTGACGTATACGTCCTTATATAAAAAAATATATAAATAGAATTTATAGATAGACTTACATATATGTTTTTACAAAAATAATTTATTTCATTATGTGTATTCAGAAATATTATTTATATACATCCTTTTGTAATAAATAATATATAGACGATACTGGCAACCTACATAAGCCTTCTTATTTTGAAAAAAGAAAAAGTGTAAAACATGTAGAGGGCCATGGGGAATTTGCGCAGGGAGAGGAGCAAGGATGAGATACGGTTTTTTCTCCTGCTAGTTTTTTTGACAAATATAATTTTATGTTTTAAAATAAAGTTTCCTGTATATTAATAAACTGGCGAGGTGCTCGAGTATATAAAGGGACTGGAGTAAGATGTTATAGTATTAAAATATATAATATATATGGAATGTGTGTCACACGTATATACGAGTATATATTGTAATTTAAGTTATTTTCAATATTATCATTATTGGTTTTACATTATTGGATTAGATGTCTTTTAATTAACATATATTATTATTATTTATATAATATAGACATCTACTGTATTGGTATATATATAAATATGTATATTATTGAAGTATGTATTTTTATTTCGAACGAGCGTGATTCGGCATGCCTGCAATTGGTATTGCGATCCTACCTTTCACTAGGAGAGGTTGGGGTTCGACTCCAGCTTGTTATGGTGCCTTGAATGATACTTTAAAGGGCAACTACAAGAAGTAGTGTAAGACATCGTACTGAATATTACTTAGGTACGTACTGGGGTCGTCTTGGGTTTCAAGCCTGTATTGATTTCGATCGATTTGAAAAGTAGAAATCGACTGTATGAATTGTATGCTATAAAGCAATACGACCATCGTGTCGAGTTTATAAACTATGTTAGAAATTATTCAAAAACTTTTAAATCTGTTTGCGTTTTAGCTAAGTCTATTCACATTAAAAATAATATTAAAAATTCGAACAATATAATATTAACCACTTGGAGCTTAATTAATAAAGAAACTGGAAAAGTGCAACCACGTGATACCAAGATTGAATTGTGCATTAATGGTTCCATTGTTTCGTCTAATATGGAAATTGCTAGTATTTTTCAAAATTTATTTTGCAACATAGCAATTTCAATGACAT
Organism: Elymnias hypermnestra; assembly: GCA_015832385.1. Lineage (NCBI taxonomy): Eukaryota > Metazoa > Arthropoda > Insecta > Lepidoptera > Nymphalidae > Elymnias > Elymnias hypermnestra. The sequence continues at coordinate 1,591,377 of JACTOM010000003.1, read as the reverse complement.
CTGTTATAGACTCATCGCCAACGGCAGCCCATTCTCTTCTTTCTGAGTATGTCCCCGAGTGCTGTGTTCTTTTTAAATTCAAACATATCTCGCATATTGACATAATCAAAACATTTAAAACACTAAATGTAAAAAACACAGGCGATATATGGGGAATGTCGGTTAAAATTGTTCTTCCAATTTTTGACTGTATTAGCCCGCACCTAGCAATCCTTTTCAATAATTGCATAGACTCTGGCATTTTCCCTGACCTTATGAAACATAGTAAAGTCGTGCCTCTGTTTAAATCCGGTAATAAATGTGACCCTGGTAACTATCGTCCTATTTCTGTGTTGCCTACCCTCAGTAAAATTTTTGAAAAGATTTTACTTCACCAACTACTGGATCATTTTAATAGATATAACCTGCTTCATTCTAAGCAATACGGATTCAGAAAGGGTCGCAATACTACAGACGCGGGCGTGTCGCTCATGAAGCATATTTTTGATGCTTGGGAAAGGTCCCAGAATGCACTGGGAATATTCTGTGACCTTTCAAAGGCTTTTGATTGTGTGGAACATAGCACTCTCATCCTTAAATTAACTCATTATGGTGTTAGGGGTGGGGCACTTAATTTGTTGAGTTCCTATCTTCAAGATAGACTACAAAAGGTATTCGTAAATGGCGTAGAGTCGTCGGGATCACTGGTAAGACTGGGTGTCCCACAAGGATCAATACTTGGCCCTTTTCTATTCTTAATATATATAAATGATTTAGCGTACCATGTGAAAGACAAATGTGATATAGTGCTATTTGCTGATGACACGTCTTTGATATTCAAGATTGATAGAAATAAGGAAAATTTCGACGATGTAAATAGTACCCTGTCACATGTCTCACATTGGTTTTCAGTAAATAATTTAATATTAAACTCGGCAAAGACTAAGTATGTTGAATTCACTTTGCCAAATGCAAAAGAAATGTGTACAAACATTCGAATTAATGATATTCCTGTAGAGAAAGTAAAATCTACAGTATTCCTAGGTATAACATTAGATTCTGGGCTTCAGTGGGGCGCCCATATTAAGACTCTGGCAAGTAAACTTAGTTCCGCTGCATTCGCTATTAGAAAAGTTAGACAATACACTGATGTTGAAACTGCTAAAATGGTGTATTTCGCTTACTTTCATAGCATTATGTCTTACGGCATACTGTTATGGGGTAGGGCGGCGGACATTGAAACTATATTTATTTTACAAAAAAGAGCAATACGAGCCATATATCAATTAGGATCTCGTGTTTCTCTAAGAGATAAATTTAAAGAAACATCAATTCTCACAGTACCGTCGCAATATATATTAAATAATATCTTATATATCCGTGATAATATACATTTATTCAGTAAGAAAAGTGAAATACACAATTTTAACACAAGAAATAAAAACAAACTTGTAATTCCATATTTTAGAGTTAAGAAAGTTCAGAAATCATTTGTCGGGTTGAGCATACGCATTTATAATAAGATACCTCAATCAGTTTTGGATTTGCCTCCGCATAGTTTTAAGAAATATGTCAAAAACATCCTTTTACAAAAGGCATATTATAATGTTGAGGATTATTTAAGCGATAGAAATGTTTGGATTTGATTCCAGTTGCTCACAGAAGCAATATATTACACATTGTAGCATACAAAACTATCTTTAAAAGAGTAACCGTTGAGTTTCTTGCCGGTTTCTTCTCAGCGGATTCAACTTTCCGAACCAGTGGTAGATTTGTTACCAACGGACAGACTACTGACCATTCAAAAGTGCTTTTTGAGCCTACTTGAATAAAGAATATTTTGATTTGATTTGATTTTTATACCGAGCCTCGCTCAAAGACTTCCTCAGGCTGTTTGTTGTTAGGGCTGGGTTTCAGGCTTGTCGCCATTGTGCTACAACGAGCTTCTTGACGGTGGATAACCAAAGTTACTGTAGTTGTTTTGGGTGATACGGGTTGTGTTTCAGGCCTGTTGTAGCCTCTGTTATGGCAGTGAGCCTCGCATAACTTTGGACGCCTAGGACTCTAGAGTAGTACTAGTACATTGTGGTTTCTGAAATGTTACTGATTGATGATCCGGCTCTATAAGTGTCGTCATTGTTAATCGGTAGTGCTAGAGCCATTACCGAATGTTGCTAGGCGTTGCGTTAGCTTCTGCGTAGCAGTGATGGACAGATGAACACTGATCTTGTGGCATTGATCACATGTTAAGTATTCGCCTGTTAGGGACAATCTTTTAGCTTACTATTAAATTTAATTAAAATGACATTGTAGCATGTCTTAGAAATAGGGCCGCTGGTCGAGCCTTTATTATGCTTTTGTTGGATTGAGAGCTCAGCGACTGGACACTGTGTTGGTGTGTGGCCCCACATATGCTGATCAACGACATATTATATTATTCTACAACATTCCCACTGAGGTGGTGACATATTATACATCTACGCAGTCGATTACAAGACTTAAAATACGTGAATTACGATACCACGAATCCCACCGAGGTGGGGATGCATACATCGACTTAGTCTAACACTGGACTTAAAACATGTGTAATATAGTCTGCGTGGTCCACCTATCAGATGCTCCTGACGTTTTGTAATTAATTTGACAAAATGCGTTGGTGATTTATATATCCCATTTAAAATAACACCGCCCTTTACGCTTTACAACCATGGCTATTGCCTCATCACAGCTTCGGCTGAGAATGTATATGGATTACGATCCTACGTTTGAAATACCTTAGAGACCCGTCTCTACATGTCTATAAAACACATCCGGGCTTTAATCTCGATAACACAACCATCGAATGATCATACGCCGCATGCGCACTATAAACAGGAATACTCTAATTATGGGGAGGTAGTTCAGAGAACGAGTCGGAACTCATCCTCGCCTGGCGGGAGTGGCGCCAGTTGACCACTTCGAGGCCCTAATAATAATATAAATAACAATAGTCACGCCATCTCTTTACCTCTGACGCTCCAAAGGATTACTATGGAAACAATATATTTAGAGGTTCTAACTAGCTAGACGAACACACATGACCAAATATATATATTTTATTATACTCCAGCGATGCCTTTAAATTATGTCAGATGCGCGACTCTGTGTATATATATTTTATAACGTATTTCGTACATCGTTTCGGTGAGACGAGGTCGATATAGTTACAAGGTTCTGAGCTGACCAAAGTGAATTATAACTAAATTTATCTTATATTCTATGGAACGAATTCACCAAAATTAAAAATAAATATCAAAATCGGTTGAGCAGTTTTGGAGTTCATCGAGGTCAAACACTGACAGAAATTTTAACGACATCGTTGGTGCAGTGGTACGAAAACTAGCTTCACGAGCAGAATTCCTGGGTATGATTTGAGATAAAGCAAATTGCATCTTCAAATTTATCTGAATTTGTTCTGGTGAGAGGCTTCGACTGTGTCTAATTACCGCCCTACCAGCAAAGACGTACCGCTAAACAAAACCTCTGCATTCCGGTATATTATCTATGCTACTAGGTTAGCACGCTTCAATCTTAAACTGCATCATTAGGTAAGATATAGAATAAAATAACAAAAAATGTGTAAATACATATATTGATATTGTCATATATATGTATTTATATCATTATATATATATTGTGTTATAGGTGTTTAAGTTTTCTTTTGTGCATTTTCTTTGATGATAATGCAATAAGTATATATTTATGCTCTTTATAACAAATAACATTATAAAAATGAACGTCATTGCCACCTAACATGAATTTCCCTTACGAATTATTGGTCTAGTGGTTAGCATCTTCGACTACAGACATGAGGTTCTGAGTTTGAGTCCCGGGTCGCGCGAATTCAAAAAGTAATATTGATTTTTCTATTAAGATTTTTTCAGTATTTGCCCGAAGTTGGGAAGTTGGCGGTGTGTTCCACCTCCATGCCTCGGAGAGCACGTGAGTTCGTCTTTTTTGCGCCTGATCTCTTTCCGGTCGTGTCGGATTCCCGTCACATCGGACTTTGAGAGTGAAGGAGTAGAGAATACACTTATGAACTATGCCTGCCAATCTGCAGTGGAGCAGCGTGGTGTGTCTAGGTTCAAAAAACCGTCTCTTATATGAGTGAGGAGGCCTGTGCGGAGCTGTGGGACGTTAATGAGCTGCTACTAACTTACGAATTTATGAAACTTTTTAAAAATCTTTAAATCTTATCAATAAGTTTTTGAAAATCTCTGGAAAATATGATTAACAAATTAAATTATAATGAATGAATAATATTTTAAATACTGTATTATCGATCGATTACAAGAAATAAAATGAATGACTGTATTATATATTCCTCTTAATCAAAATATCGCTAATAGTTAATCTTGTATTCTTAGAAAGGAAAAGATCAGGAAATATTATAATAGATCAATACAAGAATCCTAATACCGAATCCCCACTTCTGTAATTTAATAATATAATACATATTGGCACCGCCTTTTTTTATACATATACAACGTTAATCCTCTTACTAAACCTGTTGTGTGACGGAGATTGCCATTTAATGACCGCCGGATCACAATGTATATAAATTACCTTACTAGCGTCCCGCCTCGGTTTCTCACGGGTAGTAGGGCACGTTATGCCTATAAGTTTTGGTTATCGTAGTATCGAATCAGCTTGCTACACTAAGTAAGTGGAATAGATTTAAATGCTACATAATGTCTACACTACTAGGAGAAAGTTCTATTATGTAAACATTATATATAGAAAACTAACTAAAAATTCAATATATACAACATTGATAACTTTTGGCTGATTATACTCGATAACTATTTTAAGATTTACAACTTGAGAGAAACATTAATGTATGAACTAAATTTAAATTTTAGAAGTTGGTATTTTAAATACAATCTTAAGTGAACCTTTGAGTTATTTGGCTTTTATTCATATATCAATTTATTAATGACTCAAAGAATTTTAGTCTTTTTTTTTATTTCATGTTATAGTTAAGTTGTGGTGAGTTAGTTTGTAAGTCTATCATAAGGCTAGCATATATTAATAAAAAAACGATGGCCTCTTAAAAATAATTTAAAAAATAATATTTTTGCGATAACTCCTAATATGTTAATTTAAGTTATATGGTACAGGGAGATTAATAACTAATATTAATAATATTAGTAACTGATCTAATTAAGTTGATTAGGATTAATACTGTATCTGTCTATATGGTTTACCAATAACCCCATCGTACGTGATCACAGTTTTAGTGGATAAAATATATAGCAAGTATTTTTTAAAGTTAGATATATACTATTGGGAACTATTTCGAGATCTGGTCAACAGTAATATCCTACCATGCCTTGTTTTGTTATGTTTCTAAGGGAAGCGTTATCGATGAAAACTTAGACTTAATTTTTTCGCACATTTTCGCAAGTTTGTCCTTATATTTCAAAACAATTTATATAAAACTTTGTCAAAAAACATATCTTAACCTTCAAAGTGAATCACTATATATATTCAAATAAACCGCATTAAAATACGATTACTGATTTTTGAGTTTATCAGACAGACGCGATGGCTGTGTTTGTTATAGACGGCCAAATGAGTGCTCTCTATGCTCCTTGTAAGTAGCTCCGTAGTTGTTTAATATTTATTTTCAGTCTTTGCAACAAAATTTCATCAAAGTATCGCCTACATTATTATGTTTACTATTTATGTTTATGTTTACTATACCTTCTTGATCTTAAGGTTTTCTGGGAGTGTTCACAATGAGATGATAAGAGCACCATTTGTTTAGCCACTACTTAATATTAGTTTAGCGCTTTATTGTGATTAAAAGAATGGTGTATAATAATAAATAAATAAACTTATTGTTTTCCCAATTTACATATTATTTATTTATACAAAATTGTGACAGTCAAAAACGATAACGAAATAACACATTAATTTTATTATATTAAACGAATTTTGAAAAATCGTCAGTTAAATAATTTTCAGTAGGAATGTTAAATATAAGTTTGCTGGCTGGCTCTACGTAGATATCTTTAGCTATTTGAAGAAACATTGAATCGTATGTCTCAAACAGGGACCTCCAATTTTCATTTAAAAACTTTAAAATTAGTTCACCTGAAAAATGGAAAACACTTAATAGATATTGAGAGTATTTGACATTTATTACCGCAATGTCTTTACATTTTTTTTTCGGTTTTGTTATTGATGACAGTCACCTGACGGTAAGCGATACAGTCTAAGATGGAAGCGCGCTAATCTGGATAAAAGGCGATATACCCCTTACGGTTTCTACACAGCATCGTACCGGAACACAAATCTCTTTGTTTGGCGGTACGTTTTTGTTGGTAGAGTGGTAACTTGCCACGGCATAAAGCCTCCCTCCAGACTCAGACAAATTAGAAAGTACAATTTCCTAAAATCGTCCTACCGGGGTTCGAACCCGGAATCTCTGCCAGCAACTCGCACCACTGTGCCAGCGAAGCCGTCAAATGATGAACTTTTAAGAGAAAAAAGGAAATGTGCATACTTTACAGCCTCAGGTAAGCTTAGGTAATTAGAAGCCTATAAAAATCGCACTACTGGGCAAAGGTCCACTCACCCATCGTAAAGAGGGTTTTTAGAGCCGACGAACCCATCAGGTTGCTCCATTTCAGGTTTCCTCACAATGTTCTTCTTCACAGTAAAGCACAATAACGGGTTATAAACAATAAATAAGCCAGATAGCTTTTTTGAAAGAGAATATTAATTGTGCCTGAGCTGGATTCGAACCCGTGACTTTTCTAAATAAGAAGTCACGCATCTCATCACTGGTCCATTTTTCCACAGAAATTTTAAATAGTCATGTTATAACCCTTTTCTTCACAGGCGATAGAAAGGCTCAATTAAATAGATTGAAGAGGCAAATGAATAAAAGGTAGCAAAAATTTTATACATACCGATATCACTATTTTCCTTAGGAGCGTTTATTATTGAAAACTTTGCATTTTTTATGTTATAATTGCACTTTGCATTTTTTCTATCTACTTCTACATAAATTTTACCATCATCTTTCTTCACTAAACTGAATGGAGCTTCGAATTCGAGCTTAATTTCATCTGAAAATGTATTTATTATGTAATAATATTTTATCAGTAAAATATATATTTCACCTTCTTCAAAATTGTAAGGCAATTAATAAATATATTTCAAACAGATTCCATGTGAAATTGAAACATATAAATGTCATACTTTTCATATAAAATACATTTTGACTGTGAAGCATGTGGCAGTTTTGTTTAATTATAAGTTTTATGCTGAAATAAATATAAAAAAAGAGTGTCTATAATATGTTACCATATAATTTTCAGTATCATATTGTAGGGTATCAGTCTCGCATGCTATATAATTATCTGAATAGTTTTAAGCGCCAGCGAAAAAGACTAAACACATTTATCTAGCTTACAGAGATCTTAAACTCTTATCACGAAAGAAAGCATTTTACATTATCTCTTAATAAATAGCGCTGAGACTTTTTTCTGGAAGTACAATATATTGAATTCATGAATCAATATTTTAGAATAAGTGTATTAGCTAACATCTAGTGTCATCCATTACAAGTTTTTATAATGAAGTTGTGTGGATTATTAAAACAATATTTTATTAGGTAGATCCAAAACTAAGACATATTAGTTTGATTTAAATCAATGAACATATTTACCAAGATCAGCTTTTCCATCCAGAGTGATACCTGCTTTGTCACTTTTTATTTCAACACGTCCTTGAACTTTTAAGTTACATGTAAGATTATGTAACCCTATTTTTTTAACAAGGTCTATGCTGTAATAACAGAAAATTGATAATATAAAGATTGTGATAGAGAAATCAGTACTTAGTGATCGGAGAAATTGAAAAAAGAGTCGCTTTGTTAAATTTCAAATCAATCGTGAATAGTATCGATGATCTCATTATATATGAATGAATGTCTTTACTAGCATATAAATATATACACTTACTGTACATTGTTATAAATACAATTTTCCATGCCCTCAGCTATTCCATCGTTTAAAGACGCTGAATAGATGTCTAAAAGGTTAGCGGAAATTTTTTTTAATTTAAAGGGGTCTACCGGGGACAAATTGATATCAGCTCTACCATGTTTTGCCACTTTTCGTAACATATCTTGATGTAGTGCAGTCATGCAGACATCGTCCGTCAAGGTGCATTTTTTATAGCTAAAAATTAAATTTGAGTAATTAAAATGGAGATCCGTCTCCGCCCAATGGATCACTAAATCGAAATGGATCATGTTAAAGTTTTGTGCCTGCTTGTTGTTTCATTTCATCGTGTTTTTCGGTAAAGTATTGTGAGGAAAACTGCATAACCTAGATGCCTATACCGAGGTACGTATAGCTTTCCAACGGGTTTGTAATTCAAAAATACATATCTTCTAACGACTAACGTGGCCTATGCCCAGAGGTGAAACATAATAGCCTGCGACTTAACGTTACTTTATAAGAAATATCTTAAATTATTTTGTTAGAACTCGCTTCACAAATACTGGTGGGAAGCTTCGAGCGAGGCTGTTTAACTATCTACCAGAAAATCAAATTGTGTTCTGATAAAAAATTATGTAATTAAAAGTGGCAATTAAAGAGAATGTTACAATATAGTTAATATATATAACACTTCCTTGTTAAACTATGAACAAACTCTTCGCCAGATAGGGAGAGGATGTGGCAAAGATTTGCACAGGTCTCCCTGGTCAATAGATAGAGGAGTCAGCTAACAGAACTGAGGGCGAGGGAATTAAGACGTTGAAGCCGATTTTGGGGTTTTGGCTTGAGCAATGACATGGCGTGTTAAGCGCAGGATATCATCGTAAAGGCAACTTCTAGGGTACGGAGTCTTACTCCGATAAGATAAGTCCCGCGCGGCGACAGGTGCTCCAGGTAATGCCTCTGGGGATTGACGTTGGAAGCGATGGCAAAGGGGGAAGTGGTCCTGGCAGTCTCTAGTGAGACATTGCCAACGCCTTCAACAGCCTCCCTCATGGTACTATATTGGAGGTACTTTTTTATCATAAGGTGCCTTCATACCTCAGGAGGCTGTTGGCGGCATATCTTCAGGACCGAGAGGTCTTATGGCAAAGTGGCGGCCGTTTGTTCCGGCATAAAGTTGTCTGCGGTGCTCCGCAGGGGTCAGTGTTGGGGCCGGTGCTGTGGAACGTGGGTTTCGACTGGCTTCTGCGATGCCCGATCAGAAGTTTGGGATTGCAGGTGGCCACCAACAAGACGGAGTGCATGCTTTTTCATGGACCTCGTAGGGGCCCCCCACGTGGGGCAGCGCTTTTGTTGCAGGGCGCCATGGTAGAAGTTAAGGTGAGCGAAAGCGAGTTCCACACTCCCGATAAGATCTTACTCTGATCGGGGTGCATAAAGGCATTTCCCAGCGTTAAAAAAAAGTCATGTTACTTTAACGAAGACTCTATAAGAGTAGTTGCCCCTATAGAAATACGCATTGCCGGCGGGAATCATGGTCTAGTCCTCCGAGAAAGAGTTTCCAAGACCCACTGATAGATATGCGAAGGTCAACGTTAGATTTGAGCTGGTAAGAAAAAAATGAAAAGATCAGTAGATGAAAATACATTACGTTTTATAAAGCCTTACAAATAAAATTTGTACCTTGCTCCACACGTTGCTCCTCAGTGCTTGAAGACAAAGCTCTTCGAACAGTGCGTGTTGCCAGTGATGACCTACGGCTCCGAAACGTGGTCGCTGACTATGGGCCTCATACGAAAGCTCAGAGTCGCTCAGCGTGCGATGGAGAGGGCTATGCTCGGAATTTCTCTACGTGATCAAATCAGAAATGAGGAGATCCGTAGCAGAACCAAAGTCACCGACATAGCCCTACGAATCGCGAACCTGAAGTGGCAATGGGCGGGGCACATAGTCCGACGGACCGATGGACGTTGGGGCCCGAAGGTGCTGGAGTGGCGACCCCGCACCGGGCGGCGCAGTGTAGGGAGACCCCCCACAAGGTGGACCGACGACATAAAGAGGGTCGCCGGTAGCCGCTGGAGCCAGGCGGCGCAAGATAGGGCCTTGTGGACATCATTACGTGAGACCTATGTCCAGCAGTGGACGTCCATCGGTTGAAGCGACATGATATACACGTTGTGAACTTTTAAATCATCAATAGTATAGATAAAACAGTTTTATTTGAGATGATTTTATACTACTAAACTCACTCATTCATCACATCTTCGAAACTCTTCGGGTTGTCTTGAAATTAAGCCACGCGAAAGGAATCTTTCGCTTTACAAAACGCTTTTGTAGACGGCCACTAAATAAGGGTTTCCCCATATGCCCATGAGACCAGAAACAACGCGGATGATAAAGCGAAAAAAAGTTTGGAATATAAATACCAAAAAAAATTAATATATCAATTGTTAAAACGAAGCAACAAATATCGAAGTTAGAAAATCATTAAAGTTTATGTATTTGGACTAACATTGACAAAATACTGTCTAAATACTAAGAATTAAAATGATATAATAATTCCTAAGAATTAAAGATAAAGTCTATTTTTTTTATGGATTCGAACCGAGATTGATGGGGCTTCGTAGTCCGTAGCAGAACGAATAGATTGAGACGATAGGCCACAGAAACAAATAATTCACTTAAAATTTTTAGTTTTATTACAGTTACAAAAAATTAAAACCGATATAAAAATAACCAATAAAGTCTCTTTCTACACTATGTTGCTGGACAATTTTAAAATCATCACATAGAGATATTACTTTTGTAAGATTTCAATAAATGGTGCTGTACAATTTCTCGCCAAAATATAGATATTTGAAAAATAAAATTATATGAAGTATTCTTCACGATGTAACTGTATCGACCTCACTCAACAATACTTAATATAATTTTTTTGTTTCACATATATAAAAATATACATAAACCATCCTCTTGCATCTGGCATAATTTAAAAGAATAGCTGGAGTATAATAAAATAATTATATTTGGCCATGTATGATCGTCCAGCTAGTTAGAACCCATTAATATGTTGTATTCATAGTAATCCAAATCCTTTTAGAGCGTCAGAGGTAAAGAGAATGTGAAATTTGATAATCTTAATATTATTTTATTATATCCATAAGGCATTACAAATAGTAATTTCAGGGAACATTAATTATATGTTAAATAATATCCATTGGATCAGTAGTTTTTGTTTTAATAAAATAAAACACAGTCATCTCACGGATGACTGTGGGATAATATTATAATGTATCATAATAGCCATCAAGGAAGGTCTATCAACAGACTTCTTTTCTATCGCATATAAAAATAAGCAGTAAGTGGAGTAACCACTTACCGCTGAAGGAATCCCTACCATGGGCACCCAGGTACCTTCTAATACTATAATATGAATAAGGTACCAGAGTGATCCAAAGACTGGCTCCACACCCGCCAGGGATAATGAACTCCGACCCGTGCTATGAGTTCCCCTCCCTGGATAGGGATTCCTGTTTATAGTGCGCCTGCGGCGTATGATCTTTCGATGGTTGTGTCATCGGGACTAAAGCCCGGATATGTTTTGTCAATATGTAGAGACAAGTCTCTAAGGTATATTCAAACGAGGATCGAAATCCATATATTTTGTTAGCCGAAGCTGTGATGAGGCATTAGCCATGTTTGTAATGCGCAAAGCGCGATTTCGTTATAATGGGATATATAAATCACCAATGCATCTTGTCAGATCAATTACACAGATCAGGAGTATCTGGCAGGCGGACCACACCGCATATATTACACATGTTTTAAGTCCAGTGTTAGACTAGATCGATGTATGTATCTCCACCTCGGTGGGATTCGTGGTATAATAATAATAATCACATATTTTAAGTCTTGTGATCGACTGCATAGATGTATAATATGTCACCACCTCGGTGGGAATGTTGTATAATTATATAATATGTTGATCCACATATGCTAGGCCTCACACCCACACAGAGTGTCCAGTCGCTGAGCTCTCAACCCAACAAAAGCATTGGTTCATTATATATTCGTGGCAAGCCACTGAAAGCAAAGGGATATGCAGGCCACACTGTCTATAAGCTAGCCCGCAGCCTTGATAATAAAGGCCCGACCAGCGGCCCTATCTCTATGACATGCTACAATGTCATTTTTATTACATTTAATAGTAAGCTAAGAGATTGTCCCTAACAGGCGAACACTTCACATGTGAGCAAGCCCACAAGATCAGTGTTCATTTGTCCATCACTGCTACGCAGAAGCTAACGCAACGCCTAGCAACATTCGGTCATGGCTCTAGCACTACCGATTAACGATGACGACGCTTATAGCGCCGGATCATCAATCAGTAACATTTCAGAAACCACATTGTACTAGCACTACTCTAGAGTCCTAGGCGTCCAAAGTTATGCGAGGCTCACTGCCATAGCCGAGGCTACAACAGGCCTGAAACACAACCCGTATCACCCAAAACAACTACAGTAACTTTGATTGTCTGCCGTCAAGGTGGAGCGAGGCTCGCTGTAACACAATGGCCACAGGCCTGAAACCCCGCCCTAACGACGAACAGCCTGGGGAAGCCCTTGAGCGAGGCTCGCTATAAAGATCGAAATCAATACAGGCCTGAAACCCAAGACGACCCCAGTACGCACCAAAGTAATATTCAGTACGATGTCTTACACTACTTCATGGAGTCACCTCCATAAAGTATCATTTAAGACACCATAATAAGCTGGAGTCGAACCCCAACCTCTCCGAGTGAAAGGTAGGATCGCAACACCAACTGTAGGAATGCCGAAGCGCGCTCGTTCGAAATAGTCAAGATAAACTCAACTAATATGTGTATCGCCCCAGTAGTAATGTATGACATTTATTATTTTATTTATAATATATAATTATTATTGAAATATTGTTTTAATATTTAATTTCGGTCCCTCTATTCGCTAGGCGCATAATCTCATACAATACATGCAGTCATACATTCGCGACATCTCCGTGCCGCGTCGCTTCGCGCCGCTTACCACTCCCTATACGTATATATGCGCGGAGGCTGTCGTGACGATCCGCGCGGTTCAATACACGAACGCGCCCCGTCTATACGTGAATCCGACTTTAATGATATTTTGTAATTATTTGCTTATTTAATCATCTTAATATATTAATTTTATTTTATGATTAATAAATAATACCTTTTTATACTCTTTTTCTATATGTATGAAAGTATGAAAAAAGCCATAAATATAATTATTTATGTACGGACGAGTCCGTTACAACGATAATTTTAAAAATATATTTCAACTTAACAAAGAACAAGGTATAGGGAGACAAGATTTATGGAGAGTATAAACCACTACTAGGAATTGAATATAATTTGAACAATTATAATAAAAAAAAAAATTATAATACTTCAACTTCCTTAAGTATTAGACTTACCATTAGCGCCATTACAGTGAGCAAATAATAAATAAATAGTAATTGTTTTTATACTGCAAGTTAAAGGAATCCGAAATTGCATTTTGCTTGCTTGTACCTCAAATATATAATAGAGACAATATTAAATTGTTGCAAACACACACATATATATATCCTCGGGACTACGAATTCTTAATAAGATTTCTATGAGCCACCTTTATAATATGATATAATATCGTATTATAAACCTGGCTTGTTCAAATCTTATTAAGAATACGCCACTACATGCAAGTAGGCGGACTGTAGTGAGTTGTTTAACAATTTCACAAGAAGGCCACCGAGCAAGACGAATATTGGTTAATTACAACTAAACAAAAAACAATAATAAAAACGAACAACGAGTCACGGGGAAGATATAGTGATATAATTATATCTATTATTAGATTTTATATAATTGCAAAGAATTATTGAATCAAAAATTATTGTTATTATGAATTAAATATAAATATGTAACAACGTCTTTTTCTGTTGCTGTTGTCTAAACTAAATATAAATTACACAATAAAATTTATACTGGTTTGTGCTTGCGACTTCAAGGAAATTCTACGAAGGTACATATTTGTTGAAACTAGAACGTAATATAATGCAGGTATTACTGAGATATACAAAGGTAGCGTAGTGCTTAGCAATTTTCTTTTTGCCTTGATCGATCATAAAAGCAATAAAAATTCCATTAAGAATAAGAACATGGTGATTTTGCGGTCTCTGTATTAATAACCTAAAAATATATTGCCTTTTAATTTTTTACCTTATAGCAAAATATATTAAAATCGGTAAAGCAATTTTGGCCTGCAAACAATCAGACAAACAGATTTAAGTTCGTTTTTTATCCAAGACTAATGGAAGAACAAAAAAGGCTTGATTCTGCGACTTTTATATATGTCATTTTGGTATAACATGTTAAGACTAATGTTTCTATTCGTTATTTGCAGGATGTAACAAGTGGATCAATGAGAGGCATCATCTTAAAATAAACATTTAAACGTTGATAGACTCAAATATCTTTGCTTGTTAGAAATGTACATCAGTGTTAGTTACTTTAAATGGCTTATGGCTTATTGTCCCAACACAAAGTACTTCTATTTTAAGTTCGCAAAAACTGAATTATTAAATCGGTTTAATAAAAGGAACTAACAAGGTATTATTTTATGTGTCACGTTGGCATGCACGTGAATATTAGAATAGATACCGTCGAATCCACCACGCCATATAATTTGAAGAACTTGTAGTTTTGATCAAATTGAAATGACCTTGTTTGTTTTAAGGTTTTTTCTTTTGTTTTTTTACTAATTCTTCTTACTGAAGTTGCTCACTGACTACTAATTGCTGATATCTCAATCCTGATTGTGTTTACATAGTGTACATACAAGAGCGAGACAAAGAATATTACCTTGCTACTTATTTTATAATTCATCTGTTGTTGCAAACTGAAAACCGCAGGCATTTTGTGTTACAACGAGGTTATAAGCCATTAACAGAAAACATAAGGTTCTAATAATCAAGGAGTTTTGGGTCTGTCATCATTAAAATATTTATTTCAACCTAATGCCTTACCCTTAGCCAAATATTACTAGCAGGGCTGCTTTTCCATTAATATTTATCGTTTTCAAGATGTATTAAGTTTTTGTAATGTAACATAATTATGTTTCATATTGAAAGTATACTTAAAATATTTATTTAATTTTTTTTTTCATTTAACTGTAGAATATGGTATTAATGCCGAAGATTTTAAGAAGCTTGGAAAAATATATATGACCAAAAACAGTAGTTTGGCAGAATTTGGAAAATTCATTTTATAATCTACAAATTGTATAAAATACAAATAAATGAGTAAAATATCGAGAAGAACACATTGGTGTCGGAAATTGGTAGGGATTGATGTATAATATGCAAAGGACTATTTAAAGACTTTCAAGTATATACGGAATGTTATAGCATTTATCCGTATACTATGCAAAATAATACAAATATTTTATCATAAACTATTTTATAGACAACAAGTTATCTAGATCATTTTTCTACATACTCTGTCAAGTCTATTGATATATTTCTCTGTTGGAACATTGAATAAAATTTTATTAATTGTATTCTTATAAGTTTCTTTAGATTTTTCGATAAATATTCTCTCGTTCTTCTTGAAAACGTCTCTCCAGTTATCATTTAAGTACGAAACAATCAATGGATCTGAAAATAGTAAAGATTAAATAAATTTGTAATTAAAATGTCTGTGTTAGTACAGAACTAACAGGAAGAGATAAATTATTATTGGATTTAGTTAAGTTTAAATCGTATTTATTTCTTGAAATACTCGAACATTTTTTTTTTTGTTAAGACTCATAATTAACTATTCTTATTTCAATCTAAAAAAAGAAAAGCGATATCCAACTCGCCATATTTTACCGCTTTTACACAAAAACAACATATACGCACTAATTTTATTTTTTCCAAGAGTTGTTTCGTCCATGGCAAAATTGAAATTTTTGGCGTTTATTTTACAATTACTTATTTCTGAAGTCACATAAATTTTACCGTCATCTTTTTTTACCAGTGCAAACGGCACAGTAAACACGTAATGCAGTTCATCTGAAAATTAATTTTTGTTTTAATACTTATATTGTTAGTTATATTGACGTGAATACGTCTTAAATCTACTTCCATAATGAGGAATAATCCGTAAAATTGGCGATTACATAATTAGGAGATATTGTTTCAGCTACAGATGCAATACCTTTATCAGAAACCTAATTACACGACAAGTAAATTGTGTGAGTTCTCACCATGTTTTTTCTATACAGAAACGTGATATATGATAATGAACTTTAAACAATCATTTGACTCTTCAGTGGACCACCATCAACACTTGATGTTACCGTCTAAAGCAATCCACATGCCTACACATGGGTTTATAATAGCTAAATGGAAAAATAAATTAATTATATTAGTTAGCGCTTGTAGTATTATCACCTAACGGTAAATGATACGGTCTAAGACATAAGCGTGCTAACCAGGTAGTTAGAAGTAAATTAAGTAATAATTTTTACACGGCAGCGAACCAGAACGTAATTCTTTTCTAGTATGGTAGTAAATAACCACGACCACGACCAAACACTTCCACCACTCCATACTCAGAGAAATAAGAAAATCAATGTCCGGGAATGGAATCTAGTATCTCTGCTAGCGAAGCTAGAACTTACACCATTTCCTTGTTGAGTCCCGTCACTTTCCTGTCCATAATGTAAAAACTTTAATTACCAGATCAAATGAATAATTCATAACCAAAATCTCATAGCGCGAGTTTAATGTTGTTAAAATTAACGTAACGGCATTGGAATAATTGTTTATATATGCAAATTTTTACCGTCAAGTAATATAAAGCACCCTGGCTTCGGAATGGTGAACTATCCTTCCTATTATATATATATTACTATATCCTATTACGAGTATATAACAAGTAATCCTTCCTTTAGGTTATTTTTAACTTAAAAATATGATGGTACAAAACCATCGAAATTATTACCAATATTCATTTCCCCCTCCCCTTCAGATATTTCATTATTATTTTCCAATTGTATACGGCCTTTAATTTCGTAACTGCATGTAATGTCGTGTGTTGCGGTTAGTGTCTCCATAGCAATACTAAAAGAAAACACGAGAATCTTTACAAAATGTAAAATATATTTGTATGAAAAACAATTGATCCTACTTTAAGAACTTTCTATTTCATATTTGACATATCATTTACGTAGCCTTTTATAAAATCACGAGCTGAACTTCGTCTGTGTGTAATTTTTTTTTGGGTATTCTTTTCATTAATTTAGGCAAATTGTTTTACAAATAAGAAAATAAGAAATAGAATACTCGGCAAAAGAAATAATCCTATCAAATTTCTATCTGTTATAGTTCCAGAGATATGATTTCCAATGTATGACTGATGATGATATTAACGAACGACTTAAAATCTAAAATTAAGAGGGATCCTTTATGCTTTTCTGTGGGTAGGAGTGAAACTGTCAACACAATAAAAGTTGCTCTCTGTGTTTTAATTTTTAAAATATAATTTATATCATATGTACTAATAAATAAATGTGTGTTTAATAGTCTCCTACCTGCCAGCTGTGAATTCACTAAATTATATAGCAAAATTGTAAGTTATCTTTTTATTAACCTCAATAGTTCACTACACCAAATTTTCAAAAGATGGATTCTATTAAGAACAATCTTGCTGAATTAGCTGAGCATTTCAAGGTAACAATGGCAGATTTTCAAAATGAGCTTAAAACAGCTATTCCAGCTACCAGTGCTACATCTAATATTAACTTCCAATTCAATTCTTTTCGTACATTCAT